>JAVSBS010009921.1:1632-18259 GCA_033124195.1 Coracias cyanogaster | reverse complement strand
GCCCGGCGCGGCGGCGGCGGGGCGCGGGGGGCCGGTACCCGCCGCTGAGCAGCTCCGCGGCGGGCAGCGAGCGATGTCCTCGCTGGTGAAGGAGGAGTTGGCGAGGAGGCTGTTCGGGCCCCGGCGGCGGCGGCTGCACGAGTTCATCGAGGTGGAGGGCGCGGGTGCCCAGCGCTGCTACCTGTGCGCCGCAGGTACCGGGGCAGCGCGCCGGGACGGGGCGCGGACGGGTGCGGGGGGTGCGCGTACCGGCCTGTGCCAGGCAGCGGGGAACGGGCAGCGGGGAAGGGGCAGCGGGGAGCGCCTCGGCGCACGGCAAGAAACGCGGGTCGCAGTCCCCGCGCTGCCAGCAGCCCTCCGAAGCGGCGTTTGCTCCGATTTCAGCTTCGGTACCCGCGGAGAACGTGGCACTTGCAGCACGGGTGCTGGAGGCGTTCAGGACGTGGCAGGGCTGTGGGCGCCTCGTCTGGCTTTTGAAGAGCAACCTTACTGTGGTTCTAGTCAGGTTTTCTGTAAGAACACGTAACAGCACGTTCACGTTGCAGGAAGAGTTTGTACTTTTTAGAGCCTTGGCACTATCCCTTGTCTTGGTCTAATTGCTACGTATTGTCCCAATTACTTTGGGAACAATAAACTCGACTTGTGGTTTAAATAAATACACATTCGAGTTAGTAATTAGTGAGTAAAACAAGATTGCTGCGATAATCTTAATTATCTGGCTCTTTACTAAATTGGGTTTCAAGTGTATCTGTTTCACAACAGTTTTGGAACAAGGTTGCAGAAAAGCTTCTTTGTTCTTTTTATTTCACAACACTGAAACTCAAAAAGAGAGATGCTCTCATCCCTAAGTAGGTTGAAGCGAATGCTTCTTCCTGTCTGTTTCCTCTTCAGGTTCAAAATACATATAACGGGTAGAAATAATATATGTACTGGAGACATAGGCTGGGTTAACATATATGGCTTGAACTGTAGGAGCTTTCGAAGTCTGCTGCTGCTGAACTACAAAGAGGATCACAGGCTGTTCCTGCCCTTAGTCATTGGTTTCTGAAAGCAGTGGTTTCTACTCCACTAACTTTCTTTATTCCACAGTGCAGCATTTTATAAGCATGTGGTAGGTCTAAACAGCTCAATGTTACAAAATATCCAAAGAGAAGAAATAACATTACACACCTTTAAAATCTTTGCTAATATTTTTTTAAGGTTACTTAAGGTAAAGCAGAATAAGCCCCTAAAGAAAGCCTCTAATGAGAGTAACTGATTGAAAGTCTCTGAAGACATAAAGGAAAATGTATGTTGAGTACTAAGAGTGGGATCTCTCCAGTACTGAATATTAAACTCTCTTAATATATGCAGGCATAGTCAAGTAAGTGGTGAGCAGAGTGGAAATCTGATTCTGAAAGATGGGGTTGCATCCGGCTGCCAGCAGCTACTGTAATCTGCTGTGATTCTGTAGGAGCAAAACACATTATCTAAAATCCTGTCCCTGCAATGCAACCTCAGTATCTTCCTGTTGATTTCAAATTACCATGGAAAAAAAAAAAAACCAAAAAAACCCCAAAAACGGTCAGGCTGTAGGCAAAACTTTAGGAGTCTATACCTTTTAAAATCTATATTACAACAAAATCTTGGTGTGGATAACTGAACAATCTTATTTTCGTGCCATATGCCCGATATTATTTCCCTTCCTTTTCACAATAGCAAGTCCCAGCTCCTGTGTGAAGGCAATAGTAACCTTTCACCAAGCGCTTTATCAACCCTGGAAGAATGTAAAGCTGAAATGCCACCCCATTCAGGGATTTTTCCCAACCCAGCATTGGCATGCCTGAGAATGGTAGGGGTAACATCGTGTTATCCAACAGAGACTCTGAAAAAGGTGTTCAGTCCATGGGAGACCTGAAGAAATAGTTTGAGCTCTATGAAGGCATTGCTATAGCCATGCCCTCCTCAAACAAGCTTTTAGGCTTCAACAGAATGACATGGTAGATCTGAGCTCATGTTCTATATAAATTTTTCTCTTAATTCTGTTAGCTGAGTGTAAGAACAAGCAATATCTAAAATGCAGGAGAAGTAAAGGAAAATTCTTTTTTTTTTTCAGTTGAAAATAGTCCACCCAGGTTTCATGACTGGGCAGGACTCCTGTTTTCACAATTCCTATACCTTGGTACTCTGTCCTTATGTCATACGACTTCTGCTCTTGAATAAGGAGTAGAGAAGTGGCAGAGTGTGGGACCTGGGACGTCCTCTGGTATTTCTGGGGTACTTTTGGGCTCAGGCTTATTTACTCTTCTTTGAACTCTCAGGGAGACAATATATTCCCCCACAAGAAAGCAAACCAATCAACCAAATGGGAGAAACTGAAAGCATGAAGAGAACTTTCTTAAGATTAGCCTGCTAGATTTGCTTGCAAATTAAGACCACTGTAATGTTTCTAGAGAAGATAACACAGTGGTGGTCCTTTGGTTAAAAATCATAGAGCAGCTATGACTGATAGGACCGGAAAAAAAAGCAACAAGGATTTGTATTTCCCAAGCAGGGAAGCTATAGGCTGAGGAAAAATGTAATAAACTAACATATTTTTCACTGTTCTATTCACAGTGGAAAGTAGGCACATCTTCAGCACATATCCTCTGTTTGTCTTTATTTAATAATAATTTTCTTATAAAGAGTTGAGAAGTAAGAGACATTTTAACAGGAGTAAGATGAAATTAGTTAAGTTTCAAAATGGGTTTTTAAAAATTCAGGCAGTTTTTTAGAAATAAAAGAATGTTATGATCCTGCATCTGTAGCCCTGTGCTGTGATGTTGAAATGCTCCTGCCAGACACAGGTGGCATTTCAGCCTCATCTTAGGCTGTGAGATGGCTTGGGGAAGTGGCCTGCCCTGGAGCCGTCATACTGGATGTGGAGGAGATTGTTCAGGCTCTGGTGCTTTTCATACTCATTATGGTGCGTTACAGAAACACAATCTCCTGCACAGCACTCAATGTAATCAATTAATAATAGTAGTTATTGCAAAGAGTGTCTTTGTGCTCTTTTTACTCTCATTTCCTGCTGAAGTTGGAAAATAATAATTTCTACAAAGATAGCCCTGGGCAACTTGAAGCTCTAAGAAATATTTTTGATGTTATTTTTGTTAAGTGGCCTACTTACATATTTTATAGGTAAATAAGAGTTTTGCTTTAACAAGCTAATGGCTTTGTAAGAGAACTTCATGGAATGGAAAGTATAGCATAAGTAAATACAGAGCCTTGGTAGCAGTTTTGCAATTTTCTGACTCCAGCACCCCAGAAAATTCCCCCTCAAAGTAGCATAAATGGGTCATCTGTACAGATCCAGTGCTGGAATTAGGCTTCCGCTGCACTGCTGGTGCATTCAGATGAAAGGCTTTTGCACAGACAAGATTCTCCTTTCACAGGACAGGTAATTCCTAAAGCTACTAAAAGCTGGTGGGTTTCATAGACTGAGAGCATGGTGCTGTTCCTACTGCCTGAGCAAAAGAAAAACTATGAAGTCTAGTACAGCCCTTTACAGCCCTGCCCATCATCATTTAAGTGACTGTCTAAGATGTAGTTTGATTAAGTCTTTTATTATTGGAACTTGCTTGCTTATCTAAACTATTCTTTTCTCACAGTGACTAAAAGTGAAGAAGTAGAAATCTGTATGGTTAAACACTTGCGAGTGGATCGAGAAGAGAAATATGAAATAGTTGAAAATTGGCTTTTGAAAGATCTGGAGATGATTGATGGAAAAGAAGCAGATACTGTAAGTGTTATGTATTATTAAATAGAGTATATTTTTCTTAAGTTGCAATTTGGGATACAAGTATTAAGATGCAATTATTTAAATGTATTATCTGAAAATAAAGTTATGCAAAATCCAACATAAATCAAACCTCCAAGGAATTTTGGTTTCCTTGGACATGAGAGGCTCCATGTTGCATTTGTACTGTTGGAGGGGAGGGAGGAAGGAGAGATTTTCTTGTTTGTTGTGACCTTCTTCATTCTCTCTGGTTGAGATCTGAGGGGTAAGATGGATGTTTTCTAATTTGTTCATTGTAACTGGGAAGAAAAGTTCTCTGCTTGCAGCTCCCAGTGTGACTGGAGCTAATCCCACAGATTTTAATGTGTATTTGAAAACAAAATTTCATTACATATTTTTATGGAGAACATGACCCTGTCATTTGAATGTATGAACCTGTTCTCTGTGTGACAAAGTCTTGTGAATGCATTGTTCGGTGTTCCAGCTCAAAAAATTCACATTAATTGGATCAATGAAGTATTTGTGTAATTGTGTGTGTAAATATGAAACAGCTTTGGCTAGATCTGGCTGATTTACTGCTGCAAAAGTCCTAATCTCTCAGATACAAGTTCAGAAAGGGAAAATGAGGCTGCAGTAGTACAATATAGAACACCATCAAAAGTAGAATTAAATCCTATTTTACAAAAGCTAGAAGATTATACCAAGGAGACTTACCGTTTCTATGAGAAGACATTTTAACAATCATCCATGCATAATAAATGTAGTGCAGGAAAAAAAGACTTTTTTCCCTTTGAAAATGCTTTCAAATGAACATAAAATAGTATTCAGATTGTGTTATACTAGTGAAAGAGAAATGAAGAGCCCACAAGAAAGGTTTCAAAGCCTTTCTCCAAGGAAAATGACAAACTGTGGTTGTACTCTTCCTTGTCCTGTGCACATCACCCAGTCTAAAACTAGGAACCTGGGAGATGGAGGAGGTGAGCTCAGGTTCAGAGTATCCCTGCACCCCGTGAGCTCTTTGCAATTTAGACCAGAAGGGGAAAAAGCCAAAACTAGTAGTACTTTACATCCTCCCTCCAAGTTGTCTTGCTTCTGGAGATGTTCCTGTCCCTTCCCCAGCCATGGTAGCCAGAGGATTTCCTTATCACTTGCCCACATGAATTTATCTCTGCTTTTCTGAAGCGTTGTGCTAAAATACCCTTCAGAGATTATTCAGTCTTCTGCAACTGGGATGATCAAAATCTGTCTTATTTTTGGTCAAAGAAAAGTCTAAGTGAATTTCAAACACATAATTAGAATGTAATTAACACTGCTGTAAATATTCCTAATCCATAGAATTTAACAAAACTTAGCTCCTGCCAGGATTAATTGTGCCAAAGAGCCAGAACACACAGAGAATTACAATTCAGGCAGGAGAGGCAATCAATATTCTTCTTCTGACTGGCAGATGCAGTTATAGTGCAAGGCAAGCGCTTTTCATATAGTGTGTTTTAGGCAACACAACAAATTGGTTAATTTTAAAAGAAGATTGTATAATCCCAGTAAAATGTATCATAGCACGTCTGCAAACCCTGAAAGTTTTGCTCAGGCAAAACTCCTAGTGGCAAGAATAGCAGCTAATTATAAACCACTACTTTGTAAAGTTTAAAAAGACCTTTTAGTATGAATAGCAGAAGTATGGAAACTCCTTTAGAGTCCATCAAACTGAGAAAGAGCCCTGAAAGTAGCTGGGCAGAGAACAACATATTCCTGTTCTAATATCTGTGATGTGTGTAATAATTTCATTCTCCCTCCGCTTTTTTTTAGGATAATCCATATTTTGATATGCACTTCCACAAAGTCTACAGTCTGGAAGCATATAGTTGTGCATCTAAATACACCTTTGCTCGAACGCTGAACAAATTGAATGGAATGTACCTTAAGAAGGATTTGAAAATTGTGAACTTTGATGACACCTACCTAAATGATGATTCAATCTGGTCATCCAACAATAGGGATTGCTTAGTACTTATGAGGATATGCTTCTATGCTTTCAACCTTTTATGTCTCTCCCTGTGTCCTTTGTCATAAAGATGCGTTTCCTAACATTAAGGTGACTGGCCAGCATTTCGTAAATAATCTGATCTTGCTTTTTAATTTTCCAGAAAAAAATGGAACATACTTTTTACATAAACCATTGACCATTTACTTATATATATTAGGCAAATCCTTACAAATATATGAGACTTTCAACATAGGACCAGTAATTCTCATGGTCAGTAGTGATTGCTTTTGTAAGTAGAGCTCGGCATTTGCTCATATGTTCATGGAAATATAAATTATCTTTCACTGATATCTGGAAAGACTTTTAAAGCATTAGCAGTTAATTTTCATATTCTGGAAGTAGAAAAAAGAAAGCAACCAAATGAGTTGTGTATGAGAATGATGCACATTTCCATTTGAAGTCTGTTAACGAGCTCACACTTACATCAACACAAGAATCAAACCCTCTCCTGATGAATCAGGAGTTTTGTGTTCAGGTACCACGGGACCAACTTTTCACCTCTGTAGTTGTAATTGTTTTTCTCTCAGGACATCTAGTAGTCCCTTTGGCCTTTCCATTATTTGTGGTACTGTCTTACAAAGAGAAAAAGAATGTTCTTAGGCAGAATTGCTTTATTTATCAGACCTTTCAGAACTTTTTTCTTTTATATCATTAACATCTTTCTTGCAGTTTATTATATGTATGAACAGGCACAGTTAAGGAACAGAAATTGTTTGTACATGTCTCTCCTCTACCTCTGGACCAAGAGTTAACAAAGTACTATGTAAGCAGCACTTGTTGGCTACTACAATTACTTTGTAGGCAAATGATAGACTACGGCTGAACTTGTGACAGCATTGTATCACAGAGGAAACAGAGGATTAATTGAAGCTGTATTGAGTAAGAGCTGAAGAGGAGCAGCATTGACAATAAGCAGCACAGTGATACTGCCCAGCATCAGTCAGCTAAGCCAGCTGGCTGCTCTTCCCATAATCAGTAGAGAAGGAAATGCCAACCCAGATGTGATAAGGAGAAGCTTCTGGTCAACATCCTGCAGGAGAAAATTTGCTTTCCCTTTTAGCAGCCAAGGAGTGCAGGGAGACTGGCTGTGGACTAAACCAGCTACGTACCCAAAGCTGTGTGATGTAAATAGCTCCCGGGAAATCACGACCTGGTGACTGTCCTCCCTCAGTACCTGCCATCTGCAAAATAGGATAGTGGCACAAGGCTGCTGTGACTCATACTTCACTGCTGTCTTTCACACAGACTCCCACCTTTGAAAATATTTGTCTAAATGTACTTTGGATTCAGAATTGAAGTAACATCCAATGAGGGAGAATATATTTGAAAAACTGTATAAAATGTACAGCTTTCTACTTCCCTTTCTAAATGTTATCCTATTGCTTGTACAGGAAAGGCTGTACCTTTGAGGAGCTCATCTCCAGAAGCTATATATTTATTCCAGGCTTATGTTGTGAATTACATCTATTCTAACCCAAATCTTAATAGTTAGGTATATCTTGACAGTTGTGATGGCAGTTTATGCGGGTAGCAGAAATCTTGCGGAATTTGTAAGGACTTAAGTCTTAATTTGCCACCTAAATGCCTTTAGAGAGAAGGACTGTACTTACAGTAATTGTTTATGAAATGCTGCTGTTCTTTTCAGAATGTCTTTGGGATAATCCAGTGCAAGTGCTTGTGTTGTGACATTTGATCCATAGCTACAAGAAGGATTAGCCCAACATCTAGGCTCCACAAAACCATCTTCAGTAGCAAGGATAACTCAGATTCTAGTTACCTATGATTCTTTGTCTTGTTTGGACTGTGTGTTAACTGTAAAGGTCACAATATTTTCTGTAATCTTTACAAATTCTTCGCTTAATCGGCACAGGGAAATACTTTCTGTGCTGAGAAGCTCCCATCATTCACCTTATGATTGTAATAAAAGTACAGAACCTCTCATAATAACTACTTCAGAGCATTCTTTTGAAATACAGTACAGGTACAGTGAATTTCTGACCAATTATTATCTGTATAGTGTTAAAGACTGATAAGCCAAAAATTGCTACAATGTTCCACCATATTTAATGGACTTACATCAGTAGTTCATATCTTTCTATTCTTGTACTATATAAACATTAAACTGCTTATATTAGAAGACATGTAAGCCTGCATTTTATGTGGAATAACATGCAATTAAAATCTGTCTGGCATTTCTTCTCTCCGATAACATACTTCAGGCATTCTTCACTAAGCAGTCAGACTAAACAAAAGGAAAGGAGGGGCATTGTCCATGTAAATTATCTGCGTCGTTATCAAAAGGAAAAAATACATGAAAAGATCTTTATAGACCTAATCTAGGGACTTTTTACATTTATGAGACGTCAAATACCAAGACACTGTGTAATCACTAGGCTGACCTGATGGCACTATGGAAAGCCTTTGTCCTGAGATGTTGGAGACTGTCACTTTGCGGTTAGTAGAGACCAGCTGCACCACAGGAGATAGAGAATATGCTAAATTATAAATGAAAAAGACCTGACAGGCTCAATAGCCCATCTTTCAATTAATGCTGAATTGTTTCCTGCATCACATTTCCTGACATGGCGTATACAGAACATAGTTTGAAAGACAATATCTAGGGGTTCGTCTGCTTCTCCTGGAAGACTTCTCCAAAATTGAACAGGGAGAAACTTCCAGGAGGAAAGGATTATCACGAATGGATTCATAGCTTTCTTATAAAGGGTTTCAACTAAATGATGGAGTGAATGGATACATGAGATGGTGGATATAATATGGATTTTCTTCCAAACAGAGGAATTGTCATCAGCCATATCTGTTCCAGAGGAAAAAAATATGGCGGTCTAAAAATGAAGACTGATAATGAACAAACAGCACCTCACGTTCACTTATTTAAGAGGCAGAGAGAGAACAGAGGCTGTCATAAAAGACAGATGGTGTTTTTTTTTCACAAGTGTATTTTTTTTAAACTGTTTAACCAACATCAGGATTAAGAATACAGGGAAACTAATGACAAAAGAATTTCAGAATATTTTGTATGTAGCATTTATCAATACCGTATTTGTCTTATTCTATACTTGAAAAAATACATACGTTTTCTGCAGCTCCATACTACAGAAAGCATTTAACATCATCATTCAGATCAGATAGTTCTGTACCAACAAATACAGCAGTAAAGTTCTCCTGGAGTTCATGGATTTAAGATAATCTTTACCATCTAAACCCCATGACCTTATATTTAAAGCAGGACTCTTTTCCTGTGTGTCTGTCTGTCACAGATAACTAATCTTTCCCTTCATCTTAAATTAAGCAAACACAAATCAATGCAGAATTTAAAAAATCACTTTGTAAGTGAAACAGAGCAGGGAGGGGAGCCTGTTCTGGACTGTGCCTTCTGGGCCATTTCTCGTTCTTCACCTTTGTTTACCGAAGTCTTACACAGAGTAACCCACCTCGTCGCAGCGAAAGCCTGTCCTGCTTCTTTCCCTGCCATCCACCCATTGCCCAATACATTCAGTCATGTTCAGCATATAAATCTATCTCCTTCCATTAAAATGAGAGATTGCATCACATAATTTGTAGTATGTAGTTTATGAAGATTTTGTCATGAGTTGAAGTCAGCATCAGAAGATCAAAGCACCTTTCTAAAGAGCAACTGTGAGAAGCAGGGGAGGAGAGAATGGCACTGCGCACGCTGTAAGGTGATCTCATGTCAGTTTTATCGTGTGTAACCATGTTTTAGCATTAACAAATTAATTTTTTTTTGCTCTGAAGCAAAGTTAACAGCTAAAGACAGGAAATGGGAAGGGTTTTGACCAAAACAAGAAAAGCTTTATGAAACCTTGCCCAGTCTTTTATGCCTGCCTTGTCAAGTCTTTATAGATCCAGCCAGAGATGGTTACATTTTGTGGCTGAATTGAGAAATTACCAAACTGTAACATCTCTGTTAACCTTTGCCCTCATGAATGATGTATTACAGAAGCACACAGTATGTTGTTTTGTAAGTTAGAAATAGAAGTACATTCAGCAAGACTCTGTTGGTCCATCATGTTCAATGCTTCCAAACAAGTGGAAAAGGGATACAGGAATAATGAAATCAGTTTTACACGTTAAAAATCCATGTTTTGGCCATTTATATCAAAACTTGGAAAAGATGTTTTCTATTGTTCTTTATCGGTCATGGCCCAGCTAATAAATCTTATCAACCATACCTTAAAGGCATACTGATGTATCAATGTGAATATATCGTACAGTTCAAGTAATGTGTAATGATTTCAGCCCTCCCTTAACTCCTCATGCAGTCCTTGAAGAACTACTCTATTAATTTACATAAATAATGACAAAAATGAGTGAATTATATCAACCATGTGGAGAACTTTTGTCACAGCAAGGTTTGAATTGGAAGGTAGCTCCAGTTCTCCCTGAAATCAGCAGTGGCTACAAGTAGCTACGGCCAGACTTGGACAGAGTTTCTCATGGTTAGATCCCAAATCCTAAATGTCATAGTCACTAGTCACAGAGTAACATTTCCCTCTGAATTATCACTGTCACCAAAGACAGTCGGTTATTAAGGGTGTTTCTTCTTAGGGGTAAAGCCAAAATCTGAAGGCTTTTTATTGAAGTTGTAGCTGTGGCCAAATTTATGAGTTGTTCCCTTGCAGGTGTGGTTGGAGATGGACTTGTCATTTGAAATTCTAAGATACTGTCCGACTGTAATGTATTTTTCAACCTTGGGTATAATCTGCATCTCATTACGTGCATTGAATACACTTGTCTCCTAAAAGCCATAAAACCTTTTAATAAGTCTTCCATGAGTTCAGTTTAGGACATAGACATGAGAAGCAAGTTAACATCTGTTTTGCTGTTGGTGCAACCCATGTTATTTCTCCCAGAGCATTTTGTTATTCTGTTATACTCTGGTGGCAAGAGCTCTCCCATCACACCAGCATGTAAAACTCCTCTCACAGGTTAAAATACAAAGGTGGTACCTGCATCACTTGCTGGCTTATGCCATGGGTTTTACCAAAGAACTGAACAGACCTAATAGTTCACAGCTAATCGGAGGAGTTTCTTCCACCCAGCTTTTTAGAGCCTGGCAAGGTTTTTTGGGCCCTTCTCTTTTTACCTAAATCAACCCACCTGGCAGGCGACGCCTCAGGAAGGTGCACCCAGACACAGCGGAAAGAAGCAGGACCACCCTTTACCAAGGCACCGCTAAACCATCTCCAGGGTCCCTTCGCCACCAGAGAACCTCTGTGGCCAACCGTGCCACCCGCCGGCGGGTCCCGCTCAAAGCCGGTTCGGCCTTTCCCGACAGACCGCCGCACAGCCACCGCTCCAGCCCTGCGACACCGCCTCCCCATCTCGTAGGCGCTTATTGCCCGGGCTGGCTCAGCACTGCTTTCAGAGCCGCAGTGCGAGGTCTGCCCGGAGGACGCAGAGCTAGGCCCCGACTCGGCAGGGCCGCAGCCGCTCCCCGCCGCCTCCAGGCGCCGCTCCGCGGGCGCTCCGGCCAGCCGCTCCGGCAGGGGGCGCTGCGCGGCCTCCCTAGCCCGCAGTCTCGCTGCTGGCGTGACGTGGGCGGAAGCGGGCGCGGAGGGCAGCGCGCGGCGGCTGGAGGCGGAGGCGGCGCCTTCCCGGTCCCGGCCCGGCCGGCCCCGGCTCCGCGGTGAGAGCGAGGCGGCCCCGGCGTCCTCCGTCCTTCGTCCTGTCCCCGGCCCTGGGGCCCTGTCCCTCTTTCCTCCGCGGGCCGGGCCCCAGCTGTCGCTCCGCGGTGCCTTGGCCGTGTCCGGGCCGCCGGGCTTGGGGCAGGGCGGCGGCGGCTGCCTCCCGGCGGCGGTTGCGCGAAGGGTTGTCTGCGGGGCCTTTTCTGCAGGACTGGCAGGTGGGAGGCGGCGAAGCTGGTGCCAAACAGGCCCCGGGGGCGCCGCCGCTGCTCTAAGTAACTCCTCTGAGTTTTCCTGTTAAATGATTGATCTTCTGATCGACTTTCGACGGTGAACAGCGTTCCCGGGGGTATTACAGTTAGGCTGCGCTCTCAAGTTATGTTTTGGCCTGATAGGATGCAGAAGTGGCATGTTTTCCTGGTTACAGGCTTAAGAGAGGCTACGCAGCGCTCACTCAGTAGTGTTAACAAATGGTTTTGTGGAATCCTTCCCTCGTGTTTCCTGGACGGGCAGTGTCTGTGATGCCTTTGATAGATCGCATGTCGCGAGGCTTGCTTTGTAACGTTACTGGGGAAGAAAAAAAAGTGCATCATATCTAAAGGAGTTCGTTAGAGACTGGAGTAGCCTCACCTCAAAGCGTTTCTCTAACAAGCAGCTACTTGTGCCTTATTGTGTGTTCCTTTGTGACAGCAGGATTCATGTATAACAACTTAATGATGTGCTTGGTCCTGACACATTGTGAAGGCGTTGGTGGTTGTGACTAAGGGGGGGCTGAATTTGTGACAGAAGTTGGACTATATGTTGGAGCAAGTCTTAGATCTAGGATTGAATGTGTTCTGTTTTGTGGGAAAGGTGTCTTCTGCACAACCTAGACAATTTGTGTTAGCACCGAAATGGGAGAGTTAGCAAGTTGCAGAAGTCTGAATGGGACTTAGAGCAGAAAGTAAAATCCTAGCTCAGGAAGGACGGGGGGTATTTCTCAAATACAGCAGGTTGTTGCTATTTTGTGTATTCATCTTATGGACCTGTTGAAGAGTAACAGCAATGACATCCTGATGCAACCTGATGTTTTGTGGAAGCAAAAGATGGGCTCAACATTTGATGAAAAGGGAGGAAAATCGTTAGACAGCAGCTACAGAGTATTACATTGGCACAGGGGTGTAATATAAACAGCATTTCCTTGGATGCCTTGATCTCTGTGCGCTTGACAATACTGATTCCAGCTTGGTATGGTGATCTTTGTTTTCCCAAAGCTCTTGGGTTACTAATCGTTAAAACTACCAGACAGCCGAAGATGAGAGATGTTTTGGTGGTCAGCTGAGCTGAGGCACAGTGGGACATAAAAGACTAAAAGAAAAGTCAGTGCCTTTTCTAAGTGCCAAGGGAGTTTTTGTCTTTGCTGTGTGTTTGTCAGAGCTACCCAGGCATCTCCAAGATAAATATCCAACCTAAAATTTAACTCCATGTATCATCTCAGCGTCAGGCAGTGTAGCATTTGATGTATGCTAATCATGTATTTAACGCTCTGTAGGAAGTTCAGAGCAATACTGGAGCTTCTGTATTTAAATAAAAACATTGAAATGTGATGTCAAGTGGTGCTCTTTTTAGTCTACTTAAAATCTGTCTGCAGGGTGAGGAACTATTCTGAATCAGGTGAATATTGCATATTCCTTAGTTTTCTGTAGCTTGGTGGGATTTTTGGTTTTGTTTTTGTTTTTTTTTTATGTGCAATTGATCTCTGCAAGCTTGACTATTGATTGGTGTCACCCCATACCCCCAGCCCTGGATTTCTAGAATCTGGTGGGGACTAGACCATGCTTTGCTAGGAAACCAGGTGGTTATACTGAAGTCGTATCTTGGAAGTCTCTTTCAGAATTTTGTGGCTTTCTTGGGATTTTATTCTTGTTTGATGCCTGGTTAATTTAATGTTGGTCTTATTTTACCTCTGTAAATTCTTCATCATAAACGAACATGCTAGAAGTACTAATACTTTTCTCTAAGCATGTTGCCTACTTACGCGTAGGCATTGCCAAAGAACATCGGAACTCTCAGTGAATATTTTTAAACTAGTTGTTAACACATCCCCCAAGTCCAGCTTTCTTTTCTTACAACCCATTCTCACCCTTCACATTTTCCCACTGGCTACTGTTACTGCAGAGGTGAATCACTTGAATGGGGAGCCCCATGAACAGCTCCAACTCCCCCCTCCACCCCAGTCTGACTCTACCTCCTTTTCTGTCCATCTGCCTCCTCTGAATCACCTGAAAGCTCTATTCTTAAGGAGGAGAAAAACTAGAAAGCAGCCTTTTGGGGGAGTGTTAGGCAAGTACTTTTGCTGTTAATGTCGGGTGCACCTCATTTGTGTAACCTAATGGTCTGATCTGGTGTGTGACTCTGTCCTTGACATTAAACTGTATTTGCAGTCTACCAGAAGGTGTAAAGGACAGCCCGTGATGGCCTTGTACAATCTCCTGTTCACTGTTACAGGGGATGAGAGTGAAGCATAAGTCTGTCTTTTTTAGTATTTGATTAGAGCACAGGGTTCAAGGTCAGCACTTGTTTCCTGGAAGAGGTCTCTGGATTTATTGCTGAACATACATGCTTACTTTCTTTTTGAAATACTCTGTTACTCCGTTGCTAGATAAACTCTGTAATTAAGAAAGTGCTCCATTTCTGAGCTCCAGATGGTGCATCCAAGAAAAGGCAGCAAACTAAAACCTAGTGGACTTACCTTTGCAAAACTGTGTTGCAGCCTTTTTCAGATCTAGATTGCCTAGAAGTCAAACTTTCTACCAGCTACAAAGATGCATTTCTTTATTCCGCATTACATGGTAGCTGGCAAGAGCAGTGAAACAGGTCTTTGCAAAACATTAAAACACAAAGCAAAGAAACCGAACACTGCATTTCTAGAGGCTCAGAGATTTGTTGCCTTAGGTGTGTATCTGTCCCCATAGTTTGTGTCTTCCAGGAGCTGTTCTGTTATAGGGAAGCTTTTATGAAAGAGACTTCAATATCCAGAAGAAAAATCAGACTTAAGAAACAATTATTAAATTCTATTCTATTTTATAATTATATTATAAAACATTAATGCAATGCCTTAATGTTTTTATTAATTAAAAAAAAGTAATGCTTGCTTGCTGGGTAAAGTTGCAAACATGCTGCCACTCATATATTAATAGTAAGTTTCTAGTAACTCTCCAGCATTTGGCAATTATGAATTTGACAAGAGATAACCACCACAAATGTTCTCTAAGAGGTGTCAAACCCAGGAGAACCAGTACAGACTGGTTTTGGTTTTTTTTCTGTTAGTTGGTTTGGAAGGGGGTTTTGCCACAAAATAGAGTGTGATGTGCTTATTCTGCTTTAAGAAAGCTGAGCAGGCTGTTTGAGAATGCTCTTACAATATGGGATCAAGTACTAATTTAGAATTTATTTTATGATACCAAGGGAGGAGGGAGTGAGGAAGCAGGCAGAGGCACTGATCCTGAATCAGTGCTAGGGCATACTGTATCCAGAATATATTCCAGAAATCTTCCTCCAAAACAAGGAGCTCTCTCTTTCTAAATGGAACATTATTTTCAAATTGTTCTGCTCGACATATAACCTTGGTTTGGTGAAAGAGTCCTGAAAATTGAATGGACTGTTTTAGAAATATTTGAGGGATTCTGGACTTGAAGTTTCATTTAAGGTTATCACTGTAGTGACTTCAGTTTCACATTCTCCATCCTGTCAAATTTTGTGGGTTTTTTTGTTCGCCTGTCTTTGTACAGATTTTTACTGGATCCACAACATTCATACCCATTTTAAAATTCCACTACCTAGTGAGAGTCTTTGTGTTTTCTTGATTCTCATTTCACTTTTTTTTGTTAATGCCTCACATTCCACTTCACTGCTAAGAAGATTTTTTTTTTTTTCTCCATTAAGTTAAGCAGAAGGATCACCCTGGTGTTGATAAATTACGGTTGTCTAACTGAAGTATGATAGTAAGCTTTATCTTGGACTTTTTCCTAAAGTGGACTGGCCTTCTACATAAATCGTGCTTGTCTAGATCATGATTTGTTAAGTGACCTGTAAAATTTAATTTTAAAAAACTGTAGTTGATATAAGTAAATGACTGGGGGTTTTTTTGTGTATACGTTAAATGTGCCTGAATGTATTATGGCTTCTTAAAATCTTTCAGCTGAGAGAAAATGACGGCAATCAAGCATGCTTTACAGAGGGATATTTTCACTCCCAATGATGAACGCTTGTTGAGCATTGTGAATGTGTGCAAAGCAGGCAAAAAGAAGAGAAACTGCTTTTTGTGTGCCACAGGTACTTAGTAATACCACACCGTGTTTCTTGTCTTCACTTTTGATTTTTATGCAATTGTGTTTGTCTTAGCTTTGTTTACAATATTTATTCTTACCCCATATGAAACAGGTGCTTTCTACTTCTAGTGGAGAAAATGAGTTGTAGCTTATACTTCCATTATTGTTCTATTAAAAAAAGACCCTGTACTTTTATTCCCAGATGTCATTGTAATTTGAAGTGAAAGAATCAGAATTGTTTGTGTGCGACTGGTAGGCTTTTGAAGCAGGCTTTGTATAGTGCTTTAAAAGGGGATTTAGCGGGTCCGTAGGCTGATCAGCCCACATAAAATGCAGTAAAGAATACTGGTTAGAGTCCAAGGCCAAGGGCTCTGGAAAGGCACAGTAATTGAACTGAGCTCTAGTGTATGTGTATTATATTACATCTCTTCAAAAAATTAGGTGCTTTGTGTTGCTCTGCCAATAAATTAGTTTGCTGGTATATTTTTTGACTGAGAAAGCTCAGAAAATGTTTTTATTCTGACTATAATCTCTGATGACCTCTGTGCTTTATCAGTTATATGCCCATGGTCTGAGGTCTGCTGTATCAAAGAAGTATCTGTATTTGGTTCATTGGTTAACAAGCTGTATAGAGATGTATATCTGGTTGTCTGTGACTTAAACTGACCTGTGGATGAAAATGTTTCAAAGGATCTCTTTTCATCAAATAGCATGAAGTTTCCCCTACAGATCATTCATTTCAGAAGTTGAAGTACAGCAGAAACGGATGTTAAAGTAATTTGTACATTTTAAAATTACTTAAAGAGTGTAATTGGTTTGTAACTCAAAGGATAAATGCTTGAGGGGATGG
>JAVSBS010009919.1:0-22458 GCA_033124195.1 Coracias cyanogaster | reverse complement strand
CCTGGCCTTGAACACCTCCAGGGATGGAGCATCCACAGCCCCCCTGGGCAACCTGTGCCAGTGTCTCACCACCCTCACAGTGAAGAATTTCACTGTGGAGTCTGGGGAGTAAGTGTTGACCTTCTTCCAAGAAGGTGGCAGCTTTTTTCCTTCCCGAAAAATGGTGGCAAGATGAATTTCTGGGAAGCAGGGGCTGCCCCCCCGCCAGCTGTCTAGCTGTAGTTTGGAGCAGGGTGTTTTGCACTGCCCTTTTTGCATCCCAAGCCCCCCGCCCCCTCCCAAGAGAAGAGAGAGAAGAAGGAAGGAGTGTTTACGCACCATCGGACTTACCCCGAAATTGGAAGCGGCAAAGCGGTCGGAGGCTGAGACGTTGGTGGAAGCCGTGGTGTGGGCATAGTAGGCATTGATGTTGGCTAGCAGGGTGCTCATCACCGCCGGCACCCCCGGACACATGTATTTGGAGGACAGGCAGGCAAAATGCCTGCAGAGAGAGGTGGAAGGTGAGGGTGCAGGGCTGCAGAAGGGAATGCCCGCAGGAAGGGGCACAGGGTTTGGGGAGCATGCACAGAGAAGGGGACGAGGGGGTGGAGGTGTGGTGTGAGCTGGGGGAGCTGATGGTGACAAACCCACCCAGGGCAGGTGCGACCTCTTTGAGCAGGGCGGAGGGTGAGCAACTCACGTCATGGCCTGGTAGATGGACTCCACCCCGTAGCGCATGGCAAACTCATCCACAATCTCCTGCGCTGTCTCATCAAAGTACACTTTCCACGCGTCATCCCCCTTGGCATCGGGGATCTTCACCACCCCATTGTTTTGCAGGTCCGTCACAAAGTGGAACAGGTTCTGGAGGTATAGATGAGTCCCGTCAGGTCCCCAGGAATGGTGGTGACATGGTGGCATTGCTGGGGCAGAGGCTGTACCCCTCTGTGCCTGCCTGGACTGCTCACCTCATGCAGGCAGGTGTACTGCACATGGTAGGGAGCCACCTTCTCTTCGCCTTTGATCTCCACACTGATGTGCAGCCGGATGGCTCCTGACACGGCGGACTTGTCTGTCCGCTTGTCTGCAGGGGCACAGGGGGTGAGACATGAGGCTTTCCCCGGAGCAACTCTGCTCACTCCAGGCACCCAAGAAGGGCAGATGGCCCTGGCAGAGCGGCTCTTGGGGCTGGGGTCAGGGTATGCTCAAGACCAAGTGCAGCCAAGCCAGAGTTCAACACAACCAGGGCATTGCAGAGAGGGATGTGGCCATAGCGCCAGGCACTAAAGAGCTGTGGCCTCTCCATGCCTCAGAGCAGAGGGCCAGTGCTCCAGACCTCCTGGGCAACGGGTTTTGAGAATGACCCTGGGAAAACACTTGATGCCAATGGCTTTCGACATTAAGTGTTTTTAACAGCAGACCCTATACTAATATGCTGAAGTAGCCTTCACGCAGCACGTCCCCCTGGGAGCACAGGGCTGAGCGGGCTGTGCTGGGGCAGCCGTTTACCAAGGTTGTACCAGACGTCCATCTCCCCACTCAGGGTCCGGACCTCGATGATCGTTTGGCCCAGGAAGTCATCGGACTCCCTCTTGAAGCGCTGCTTGACACGAGACTTGATGTCATCATCTTCATCCCAGACACGGACCTTGATGCGGTCAGAGGAGTTATGGCACTCACTGGGAAAGTGAGAAGGGACAAGCCCTGAGATGAGGAGGGAAACCTTTCCAGCCTCTCCCCAGCCTCTGTTTCCCTCAACAAGAGAGACCATCCCAGCACCAGGCAGGAACTGGGGAAGAGAGCAGATGAGGGGGCACCAGCCCTCCCCAGTGAGCTTTGCAGAGCTCTGCCACAGCATGGATCAGCTCCCCGTAGCTGGGAGCCAAACCCTTCATGACACAAAAACAGCACTCCCAGTGACCCCAGCATCCCCCCTCTGCCCTCCGCTGGGGCAGGATGAGGCCCCAGCTGAATCTCCACCACTCCAAAGGGATGTGCTGACAGCGAGTGCAGCCCAGCATCACCACGAGCAGCTAGGAAGGGGACAGAGGGGTTAGGGGTGAACTTACAAATGGAAATTCTCCTCCCAGACCGGGTTGAGGTTGCCATAGATAGTTTTAGTCCTTTTTTTTGTCTTTCCAACCTGGACGGTGACATATGGGTCACTGGAACCCGTCTTATCCTTTGCTTGCAGGCCCTGGGCACAAACAACTGTGGCATGGCACAGCACACATACCCATCCACACGTGTGGCACAGAGCAGAAAGAACAGACAGAGAGAGGAGTCAGTGCCACAGCCACCTCCAGACCCCTGCAACAGATACCTTGTGTCCCCAGGTAGAGCTCCAGGGGGTGAAGCTATGTTGCAGGTTGAGAGGCAGAAGGGGTTTGGGGCACACAGCATCCCTGTGCAAGGTGACAGCCACGTGGTCCCCATGGCACATGGTGCCAGGTACAACGAGCACCTACCCGTGATGCTGATCTTGGCTGACCATTTGGAGGTGCCGTCCAGGACACTCTGCTTCACTGCCTTCATCTGCTGCGTGTGCGTGGTCTTGGTGACTCCAAACACCTCCTGGATCAGCTCAAATATCTCTGGCTTGTTGCGCTCACGAATCTTCATGCGGTCCTTGAGCACCATGATGATATTCTGGGTCCGGTCCTCTGCTCCATGCTTGGAGCTCTTCTCTGCTGCCCCTGGGAGAGAACACCCATGGGTGAGACAGAGCTGGGGGGGGTGGTGGCATCCAGGAGAGACATGAGAGCTCTCTAAGCCCACCATGCGTGAATGAATTCAAGCCTGGAGGAGTGGACACCCCACCCAGGACAGATCTGCCCTGCTCACCACCTCACCTATGCACAGGGGAGGAATCAGAGAATCATTTAGGTTGGAAAAGACCTCTAGGATCATCAAGTGCAACCTTCATCCCCGCATCTCCCTGACCACTAGACCATGTCCTAAAGCACCACATCTACCCATTTTTTTAACCCTTCCAGGGATGGTGACTCCACCACTCTCCTGGGCCCTGTTCCAGGGCTTCACCACTCTTTCAGTAAAGAACTTCTTCCTAATATCCAACCTAAACCTCCCCTGGCACAAGTCCTTTCATTAGTTACCCAGGAGAAGGGACCAACACCAGCCCCACTACAACTTCCTTTTAGGTAGCTGTAGAGAGCAATGAGGTCTCCCCTCAGCCTTCTCTTCTCCAGGCTAAACAACCCCAGTTTCCTCAGGTGCTCCATAAGACATGTTCTCCAGACCCCTCACCAGCTTGGTTGCCCTTCTCTGCAACCACTCCAGCCCCTCAATGTCCTTCTTATCCTGTGGTGCCTAAAACTGGAGGAGTCCAGCTCCCCTTGGGCTGCTCCCTCCTCCCCCTCCAAAGTGAGAAGGGATGAGGCTGCAGGCAATGGCTCCTTACTCTGCAGGCAGTCGGCATTAAGCAGGTCCTGGCACTTCTCATGGCACTTGACACCACACTCAGCACAGCGCATGCCCTGCCGGGCAATGCCCCAGAGCAACCCCTCGCACTCGTAGCAGTAGGTGGGGGTGGTGGCCGTCCACACCTCAAAGTTGTGAGGCGTCGTACAGGAGATGGGGTACACTAAGGCTTGCAGGGTCTTCTTGTAAACATGGTTTTTCTGTGCCAGGACATAAGAGAGAGGGGGAGAAAAGCTCAGGCAACGTGCAACAGCTGGGCCATGCAGAGACCCCATCCACAAGTGCAGCCGTGAGCGTCCTGGCTGTTTTGGCATCGCCAGAGGAGGATGCTGGTATGGCACATACCCTGCAACCCTGTTTCTGGCACAGCTGGCTGGGGCTCAGCCCTCCCACCATGACCACCCACACCCCACCAAGCCCAGAACCTACCAGTTCCTCATTGTTCAAGGTGCTTGAGGCCAGTGCGGACGTGATTCCTGCTTTCCTGGACTGGACCAGGGACTGCAGGAAAGAAACACAGTTCCCAGATCCAGCAGAGCATGAGGTGTCCCTCCCACACTCCTCTGGGGTTCCAGTGGCCATGAAACACCTATGATGGGCCCCCACCCCAGAGCCGGGGGGGTGCTGGCTGCATGGGCAGGCCATGGGGACAGCCTGGCTCCCAGTGATGCCAGCACTGCAAAACACCACTCCACTTTGGGACTGGAACCAGTTCAGCCACCTTCAGCATTCTCAGTTCAGCCCCAACAGGGCAGAGCCTCTCAGCGTGTGTCTGATATGCCGGGGTGGGGGCACTTACCATTGCCTGCAGGCAGCCAGGGCCAGCAGTGGGGGGAATAAAAGGCCGTTAGTGCAAGCCACCTCACAGCAGAGCAAGTCCTGGCCCCTTCCCTGCTGGAACAAGTGGGAATTGGGGCAACACCAACCCCTCACCCAGCGCTGGGCCAGTCCCTGTGGGGTTTCCCACCCCAAGCCACAGCACTGGCTGCAACCTGCCAAATCCCAGCAGGGAAAGGCTGCAACCCCACCAGAGCCTCACGTTCTGCCCAGTCCATCGTCACCCACCACCCCAAAACCCCAACACCGACACAGCACAGTGCAGAAGCATCAGCCTGAGCGGGCTGCAGGGAGTAAGGGCAGCAACGGGGAGGGCAGGCAGGTTGGGCACAGGATGGAGGCACCCTGGGGAAGGCACAAAGTGGAGGCAGTGAGGTATAAAGAGATGGGGAAGGAGGCAAAGGGCACTGAATTCTGGGTGTGAAAGGTATCTGGTTTCCAAAATTGCTGTTGTCACCAGGAGCAACAGCAGAGTGACCCTGCGCTGTAGCTCAGGGGCTGGACAGGACCCCAGCACGGCGACCCAGCTGTGGCGATGCAGTGTGACAATAGTGGTGAAGGGAGCACAGGGTCTGTGCAGCTTGGAAAAGCTGGCACTGCCCCTCCGCTGGTACATGGGTCCATCTGCCCAGCGCCAGCACGGTGCAAACCATGGAGAGCCTACAGCAGGTGGGAAAGGAAGGGACCAAGGACACACCTCAGGAAAAAAATGGGAAACCAGACGCAGCTCTGGGAAGCCTTGGGCTGATGCTTGGTGCAGGGATGAGGCCCTGGAGCTCCGTTAAAGAGAAGCACCCTCGGGTGGGGAGAGCCCAGCTGTGCCATTCTCACAGCTCCCTACTACGAGGTCCAGGGCCAGGAGACCCCCAAAACAGCGTGGGACACCCCCTCCCACAGCCAGTGGGGTTGGGCAGGACTGGTCAGCAGCACCGAAGGGTGCTCTCTCTTTAACCCCTTAGACCACGCTCACCAGATCGCTGACTAGAGGGAGAGATTTGCGTCCAGGCTTAATGTCGGGCATGCTGTTAATGCAGCGCAGAAATCTTACAGCCGCCCCCCTGGTGCCAGGGACGGCCAAGTCAGGCCAGAGGAAAGAAAACAGAAAACAAAAGCTATGTTAGAGGTGAGTGGGGAGCAAGGCATGGGTGCCTGGCAAGTGGCGGCTGGGGCACAGTCCAGTGGGGCACAGCAGGAGCGAAGCCGGCAGCTGTGGTGCAAGGCATTAGGAGGAACCTCACCAAATCGCTAACTAGGGGAATGGGTTTTCGCTTGCGTATGTCCGGCATGCTGTCTATAATAATCAGCCCGCCACCAGGCCTGCAAGAGAGACAAGAGTCAGCAGGGAAGGGGAAACGGGTAGGAAGGGCCCCCCTGCTATTGCCTCATGTTCACTTGGTGGACAGGACCACAGAGTAACCCACGGGTGGGCTGAGGCTCACCTGTAGGACCCCCATCCCCACCACCGCCCCAGCCAGGCAGGGATCATCACTGGACTAAATACTCGGGGGGAAGGGGATTCTGGCAGAAGACTGTGATTTTCCCCATGTGAAGATGTTTTGCATCAGTCGGGTGATAGTGAAACACAGGAAAAGAAAACAGTCCGTTTGGCTTAGCTTTGGCTTTGCAGCATGGAGCTGGAGAACTGGGGTTTCCCTCTGGGACACCAGAGATGAGCACCAAGCCCATTCTGCTGCGAGGGAAACTGAGGCAGTGCAGCTCGGGCACGATTGCTGCTTTGCAGCCTCCAGCCCTGGCCTCAGAAAACCCCAGCGAGATCTGGTGGCTTCTCAAGGAAACCTGCCAAGTCCTGCTTGAGTCAGCAGCAGGGCCACCTGCAAGGCCAACAAGGGGACGAGACCCACAGCCCACCTACCTCAGAGGTTCAGGGTTCCCCATGGCACTACTTGAGCCCCAGATGGAGGAGAGAAGTGGGAGCTGCCATTCCAGCCTGGTCCTGTCCCAACCCACTCACCTCCTCGCTCTCCCCCCTAGCAGCAGCTCTCAGGGACACGGAGCGGTGGCATCTCTGCTGGTTCCTCCAAAAGCACCAAGTGACCAGCATCCAGCCCCAAAATCTGCCCCCCACATGCCCACAGCTTGGCAACACTTCCCTGCACCAGCCCCACAATGAGCTCATCAATCACATCCTAACGAGGAGGGGAGATCAGCCCATGAGACTCCAGGAGGCAGAAAGTACCAGCTTCCCCATGTACTCACCCGCCTTTGAACCACAGGGATTTAGCTTCTCCATCGCCTTCCCCACGAGCCTGCAAGACACAGGGCAGAGGTCATGGGCACAGCTCTGGACCCTGGCACACGCGGCATCACTCCCCAGAGCTCGTCATGGGCAAGGTTTAGAGGGTGGGCAGAGAAAAGTGTGTCCCCAAAACAATGGGGCTGTTTCCAGCAAAGACGTTACAGCAGGAATAAAATGTCTTCAGGAGGCTGAGCTGAGCAAGCGGTGGGAAGGCTCAGGCTGGCAAAGCAGTGGGGATTGCTGCAGCATGCAAAAATTCGGGGTTTGGAGGGCTGGAGAAGCATCATCAGAAAGGCTCAGCAGGTTCACATGGACCCACAGCCAGTTGAAGAGAGGTGCAGGGAAACGTCAGAGCTCACCGGGGAAGGGGTGTGTGCAGGGACCATCCCGCGGTGCCACCTCCCTTGCAGGAAGGAGATTATTTTGGGGGAGAAGGGAGGAAAGAGCCAATTATACCTCCCTCCTGGGGCAATCCCTGCACACACTGGTACACACACAGGGAGGGAACACACATTGCTCGGTCGTTCCCATTGGACATGCTTACCTGCAGGCAGGTTACACCCCTTCCCTGCAGGAAGGGGAGACGCGGGTGCAAGGGCCATGGTGGTGGACAACTGAAAAGAGAAGCGGTGGGGAGGGGGGTCAAAGCCCCAGGGGGATGAATCCAGAGCCAAAACAAAAAGAAAAGATGGAGGATGGAGTCTAAAAACAGAACAAAAAATTGTCAACTCAATACAGAGGGGAGGGCAGAGGGGCTCACACCAGCACACTGCATGCAGCACACAGCAGGGGAAGGTCCTCAGCACTCCCTGTACCCCGTGGGAATCCCACTTGGCATGAATGGGGTTGCAGGGCCACCACTGTCAGGGTCCCCCAGGTCCCCACTGCCCTCAAGGTGTGGGACATCCGTATGACCAGGAAGCAGAGGAGTCTGGAAGATGCCCCTGGCCACCACTGGGCCCAGGCAGTGGGCAGCCGTGGCGTTGCTCACCTCCTGCAGCTGCATGCAGACCTTGTTGAAGGCTCTCAGCCAGTTGGCTTTGGCTCGTCCTTTGGGGTCCTGCACCTCCACCTCTGCCTGCTCCCTGCAAGCACACACACCTTGCTCACCTCCCAGCACGGTACCATAGAGAGGGAGTCAGCCCCCACACCCTAGGCAGGACTGGGGCTGTGATCCAGGGATCCTGATGAGCCTTGAGCCAGTGTGGCCATGGCACAACCGCTCTCCTGCTACCAGGAAGGACTTCTAAAAGGTAGCAAGTCCTGCTGCAAAGGGCAACACAGTCAAGGCAGAGCAATGGGGAGAAGCTGGGAGTCCCCCCTCCCTCGGGACACTCTGACCTGGGCATCCAAGAGGGATCCCTCCAGGAGCAAAGGGCCAGGAGACTGCCAGTGACAAAAGCATGTGGATTAAATATCCTTCACCCCTCATCTCCCGCGCAGTACAGCCTCTGATTGCTTCCCACCACGCTGATACCTCCTGAGGTTAAGAGCTCTCAACACTCCAGTGGCTCCAAGCCCAGGAGGACCTGCTGGCCTGGACATACTGGTTGTTGTCGTTTTTTTTCCTCCTCTCTTGAAAAGTCAAGACATGGAGGAAAAGAAAATAAATCCTCCAAACAGCCTAGTGTTCTGGACAGCCTAGTGTGACATGACACTGGACATGGGTGCCCAGAACAGGGCTGGGACAAGCCCCACTTCCCCATCCCCAGGCTTGTCCCAGGTTATAAACCTGTGTCCCTGGCAGCCCTGGCAGGATCTCGGACACTTTGAGCTTTGCCCCCACTTAGCATGGCACAGGTGGGTGGGCCAGAGCAGAGTGCCTGAGGGGGTTAACCCTTGCCTGGGTGGCACAAGGTCAGCTTCGCCCACCTCAATGCCTCAACCACCTGGAAAAGCCCCAGACACTGCAGAAGGTCTCTGGTGCTGCCCTTTGGCACCAGATCACCAGTCCCAGGCCACCTCCAGAGCATCCTCAGTGTCACTAGGCACAGTGCCATGCCAAGGACGCTACAGACCCAACATCTCCCTCCTACCTCTCAGTCGGTTTTGGAGACTCAGGCTCGCCAGCCACCTCTTGCAGGGGAGCTTCGTCCACTCCTTGCTGGGCCTGGAGGGCCTCTGGAGTTTCCTGAGGGACAGAGGTGTCCTTTTCCTCCTTCCTCTCCTCTTTCTTCTCCTC
Organism: Coracias cyanogaster; assembly: GCA_033124195.1. Taxonomy (NCBI): domain Eukaryota; kingdom Metazoa; phylum Chordata; class Aves; order Coraciiformes; family Coraciidae; genus Coracias; species Coracias cyanogaster. The sequence goes on along the minus strand of JAVSBS010009919.1, from coordinate 13,762 downwards.
CTTCCTCTCCTGCTGCGGTGCCTTCAGCTGTGGGACCAGCTGGGGCTGCTGCTGTTGCTGCTGCTGCGGGACCGGCTGCTGCTGCCCGGGGGTTTTCTGCGGGGCGGGGTATGCATTGTGCTCGGGGGTTTCATAGGTGCCCTGCTCCTGCAGGTCCTCCTCCTTGGGGTAGCCTTCCTCGTTCTCGCTGTAGTCCTCATTGAACTCTTCCTCCTCCTCTTCCTCCTCCTCCAGATAAAGGTCGTCGTCTTCCTCCTCCTCCCACTGGGGCGAATCCTTGCGGTAGCTGACGGAGCTGTGGCAGGAGTGGTAGGAGTCTCCGTCCCGCTCATCCAGCTCCGAGTCCCGCAGGCTCTCGTTCTCGAAGTCCTCGCTCAGCTGGGAGCTGCCCTGGCTCAGCTCGGCCGACGAGGCATAGCGGCTGCTGCCTGTGGGGCTGTGGGGCCGAGGAGAGACAAGGACAGGGTTCCCGTGGGTCTCAGCCCTGCCTGCCCCGTGCCAGCCCAGCCAGAGCCCCTGCACCGCGGCGGGGGGACGTGCAGCCTCCCAGACACAGCCCTAGGCCAGCACCGGGCTCCTCGTCCTGGGAGGCGAAGGAACGGGCTCAAGAGGCTCCATGGGCTGGGACGGACCCGCACGCTGGGGCACTCTCAGGGCTCTGACCTTCCTGCCTGTGCCTGGGCTGAGGGCGGGGCCACGGAACTTGGTGTCTGTCCCCTCCACTCCCCCCTGCCAGGGGTGGAGGCAGAGCACGGCCACGCAGCCATCCCGGCCAGATCCTGCCTCCTGCTTCTGCCAGACACCCAGTCCTGCCCGCGACCCGCAGATCTGTCACCCCACCTCTACGCTGTCATCCCAGCACTCCCTGCAGACTTTCCAAGCACCTCCTCCCCTCAGCCCCACCCCTCCCCTTAACGGCATCATCCTCACCCAGGGGTGCCCTCTCCACTCCTCCTGCCATGCCAGACCCCTTCCCACTGCCCCATGTGCCCCACTGCTCCCCAGCCCGTCCAGCATCCCCCTCTCACAGCCACCGGTGCCGGGGGGAGCAGCAGCACAGGAAGCTGCTGCGGACAGGGCGGCCACGGGGCTTCATAGGAAGAGGCTCACATAAGCAAACATGCAGACAGGACAGGGACATGCCTAGGAAGAGGCCGACACCATGTCTCCAGCACTGGCAGCTAGGGCTCCGGGGTGGGCAAGGGGGAAGGGGACAAGGGGGTGGGATGGGCAGAGCTCTGGGCCCGGAGCAGCTGGGCCAGGCAGCGGGTAGCCAAGGGACACCACAGGGAGGAGGCTGCTGGGGGCGGCTGGTTCCAGCAGGGAGGGGTACTGGCATCATCCAGGTACCTTGGGAAGGGGGACTTGGAGCATAGAGGTGCCGGAGACACAGCTCATGCCTGGATACCCCTCACCTCCCTGGCCTGATCCTGGCCAGAGCTGAGAGAGGGGCCCTTGGCACATCGTGAGGGTCCCAAATCACTGCATGAAGCTTTTGCCCAGCCAGGTCCTCCTTGGGAGGTGACCAGAAATGGAGGGTGGCCCTCCAATTGAGTCCCTGAGGCCACAGCTCCCACACCCACTGGCATGACAGGGAACAGGCAGCAGTGCTGCCAGGCGATGGTCATGCCAGCAAGCAGGAGGAGGATGCTGGGGCATCACCCCCATGAACCGGGACGTAGCAGCAAGAAGGGACACCACAGGGCCAAGAGACACCTGGAGCATCCCAATACTGCTCCTCTGCCAGGCGGTCTGGGGCAGGGAGAGGGGAACCCTGCAGTGGCACAAGGCCGCCCATGCCAGGACTGGTGTTGACCTCACCACGGCTGCAAGGACCAACCACAGCACTCTGCGACGGCACACGGCACGCGATGAGGTCGCGACCCACCTATCCGATAGGTCTAGGGACCGCCTGCTCTCAAGGGAAGGCTGGCGGCTGGTCCGCCTGCTCGACTCGGAAGCGGACTCAGCGTCGCTGCGTCCGTTTGTGGCAGAGTCTACACTACCATAGCGTCTGCCGGGGAGGAGAGGAAGACGATCAGCGAGGTTCCAGCTGCCGCGCCACTGCCACCCACCATGCCCTGGCATCTCCTGCCACCGTGGGGACGCAGGCAGGGCGGCTCTGTCCTGGTGGATGGGGCTGGCACCTGAGGCTGGATGCTGGCGAGGAACCAGGCCATGCTGAGACCACGGGGACAAAGTGCCGGGCAGGCAGCCCTGCCTGCAGCTCTGCCTACAGCCACGTCTGCATCCCCAGCGAGGCCACAACCCACTAGCTCAGCTTCCAGCGAGGGCTGGGGGGTCCCAAAGCCCAGCAAGGACAGAGGAAAGTGGTGAACCAGAAGAGCTTGAAAACTTTCCAGTGAGAAGGTAAGGCTTGTGGCCAGCACCATCTCCATCTTCCTCGCCTCAGCATCCTTCCCTCTGTCACCCACCGCCCTGGGAGCACCATCCCTGGCATCACCCCATGGACCCACTGGCCTCTGTCACCTGTGGGCGAGGATCAAGAGAGCAGGTCTCGAGGGCGAGCTGGCCATGCCAACACTACCTGATGGGACGCTGGTCTGAGAGGTCCATCTCATAGCTCTGCATGGAGTCCGTGTAGGAGTCGTGGGAGCTCTGCTGCTGGTGCCTCATGGGGTACTGGTGGACTGAGGCATTGGGCTGGGAGGTGGTGTAGTACGGTGGTGGGATGCTGTTGCTAGTCTCACTCCGGTAATCACTGTCCCGGTCATCCACTGTGCTGTCAGGGTCATCATCTGCAAGGGGTTGCAGTGAGTGGGACAGGGAATGGTCCCATGGCTGTGGTGGTAGGGATGCCCCAAATCTGTCACACGCCCTGCACAGCCCAGCTACTCCCCACCACTGTGGGACTGTGCTGGGGAGACAGAGCTGGGAAAGAGTGAGGGGCAATCTGCAGGTGTTCCCATCTGCAGGAAGAGATCTGGGGGATAAGGGGAGGTTGGAGAGGGGAAAGGACAGGGTGCAGGGAGCCTCCCTCTGCCCCACCGATATACCATCACAGAAGGAACCCAACCTGCTCATTGCCACCAGTGTGCACAGAGCTTCATGGAGCCTCCATCCTCACCCAGCACAGAGCCACAGGCTGGGCCTGAGCTCCAGGTGCCCTGAGCAGCCTTGGGCCAGGCTACAGCATGAATGGGGAATGTGTTGAGGACCGCCAGGCAGGGAGGGAGGAGGGGACAGGGTACTTACTCTGCTGTTCTCCCCAGCCAAAATAATTCCAGTTGCCTACAAAAAAAAGGTGCAGAGACAATAAGGATGGAGGCAGCTGGGTGGCAGTAGCAGGAGCTGGCTGGGAAAAACCAGTATCTCCCAGGAATGGTGGCACTAAGATGGGCTGAGGATAATGCCCCAAGATGAACTGAGGACAGTGCCCCAGGATGGGTTGGGGACATTGGCACGGAGCTGCACTGGGGACAGGGCTCAGCAATGCAGTACCTAGACGGATGGGAATGGGGCCTGGGGATGGGCACAGAGGCACTGCAGCACACTTGGGACAGTGCCCAGGCCTGGCCACGGTGACACCAACGCAGGCTGGGGACAGTGCTGTGGCTGGGCACGGTGGCACTGAACTGCACAAAGGGCAGGGCTGAGGGCTGGGCACAGAGGTGCTGAGCTGCACTGGGGACAGCGCTGGGCTGCGCATGGCCCTTGTCTGGCTACAGAAGGGAAACGGAGACATGGGATGGGACAAACCGAGCTGCCACCCACCGAGTAGCCCCATTGCTGCCCCTCAGCCAGGCTTCCCTGGGGACCACCCTTACCCATTGCCATGCCCCCCCCACACCCCTCTTCCCTATGACTCAGCCCCACGGGAGGGCTAACACACTGTGGGGCAAGGAGACAGCAAAGAAACACCAGCAGACACAGGAGGGAGATGGGAACAAGGAAGGGGACAGGGTGTAGGGGGAGTTTGAGCCCCACTTGGGTTGGGCTCCAGCACCCTAAGGCAGGCATGGACCCGCTCCTGCACATCCCCAGTGTGGGGACATACGGGGACAGGGCAGTGGGATGGTCCCACAGCAGGGCAGGGACAGGGCAGCACTTACAGCACTGGGAGCTGTGAACGGGCAGAGGCTTTTCCTGCTCCTCCTTGAAGGCATACTGTGGAGAGACAGGCTGGTGAGCGCTGCCTGCGCACAGCACCACTGCTCCCTGTCCAGCCCTAGCCCCACTCCTGACTCTGCACCAACTTACATCGTCCTGGTCCCGCATGGCATTAAGCTGCTCCAGCTTCTTAGCCCAATACCTGGCCTCCTCCTCAGGGATATCTGCAAGGGCAAAGACCACGACTGGTGCACACACCCCCAAAACAGCCCCCCAGCTTTTGGGGTACAGGATCAGACCCCCACCCCCAGCCCTGAGGTCCATCAGCACCCCTGGGGCTGGGGGCAAGGAAGGATGCACCTCAGTCCTGGAGTATCAGGGATGGTGCCTACCCAGCGGCAGCTCAAAGCGGGTGTCAAGGAGGATTCGGTGGAAAGTTGGGTCCTTGGTGCCTGAAATCTCATTGTCAGTCATGATGACCTGAGAGTCAAGTGTGAGCCATTCCCCAGGACCCTCCTGCAAGGTGGAAATGGGAGTGAGGGGCTGCCAGGGACCCCAGCTCCACCGCCCCCATGCATGCTGTGGCCCCAAGCAGAGTCCTCTTCAGGCAGAGATAGGGAAGGCTCTCCCCACTCCAAAGGACAGCAAGGGGGTGGCTACATGTCCCTTAGGGTCTGGCACAGGGTGGAAGTGCCTGACTCCCTACCTCATTGGACTGACGGATGGTCCGAAGGGGGATCCACACTGTCCCCACCATGGTGTCCCAGATGAGCCCCTTGTTCCACACCTCCACCGTCAGGCCCAGGTCCAGCCGGTTGATCTCACTGGGGAGGAGGAAGAGGCCCCAGGTCATCTCCCCAGCCCCCTTGGCCCCTGGACTCAGGTAAGTCCCCCAGGGCTGGGGATGGGGAGCACTGGCAGTGGGGGGACCTCCCCCTGATGGGGAGGCAGGGGGGAGCAGCAGGGCTGGGGGACCCCAGGGTGGCCTCTGGACTCACAACATGAAGTCCTGCTCCCAGGAGGGCAGGTTGCCCCGCACCGCAATGGTTGTGCTCTTGACATTTTGCACCTTCAGTGTCACGTAGGTGTTAAACTTCTCTGTAGGAGCAAGTAGAGGGTGAAGTGGCCCCCAGGGCACCCCCCATCCCAGCTCTGCCCCCCACCCCCGACACCCCCCCACTGCTACCCTCCTGTGGGGTCCCCCCAGACTGCCCTCAGCACCCCTGCTGGCCAGCCAGGATGGACCCTATCACTGCCATGGGTGGCTTGGCTTTGAGACCCCTCATTCTGTCCAGGTCACCCCCATCTCTGCCTGTGCTCCCCCCTCCACTTGCCAGATGATGCCTCCAGAGCCCAGGCTGAGCCTGGGATCCCCTTGCCACCCCCCAGCCCCTCCTCTGATCCTGCCACATCCAGCCAGCCCAAGAGCCAAGCCCCCAGCCCCCCCTGGGTGGGCAGGCAGGTGGGGACCTCTTACCTTGGGGCCCGTCGAACTTGGCCTTTTTAACTGCAGGGACAGAGAATGAGGGAAAAGATTCAGTCTGAGACCCACGTGGGAGGGGGCTGGGGGCTCCCGGCAGGTTGCCAAGGGGGTGGGAGGACCCCAGACCCAGCCACCCTCCCCACACCCAGCAGCAAGGTGGAGAAAGGCAGTGGGATCCCTCCTGCTGGTGTAAATCAGGAGTCCTCAGCGCCAGGCACAAGGGAGGGGGGTCAGGCAGGAGCTGGAGGGGAGAACCAGAGGGCAGTGAAGGTCCCCCCCAAAAAACTGCCACTTTGGGACAACTTGAAACATCTCATGGCGGCTCCAAATGGCCAGTCTTCACAGAATTCCTACAGCTGGAGAAGACCTCCAAGATCAAGTCCAACCACTACCTGACTCTACCAGACCCATTTCTACATCATATCCTTGAGCACCGTATCTGGACAGCTTTTAAATACATCCAGGGATGGCAATCAATCCATCTGTTGGGGGGATGTTTAACCCCCCCTTACCCCCGACTTCTGAATTTGGATCCATGACGATGTTATTATACACTTCCTGGGGAAAGAGGGCAGGGGAAGATGTTCCCCAGGCTCTAGTCCCCATCGTGGGACACCAGCCCAGCAGCGTCAGGGTTAAGGCTGTCACCACCTCCCAACTGCTGACCCATATTTGGTACACGAAACCTCGAGGGGGGCTGTAACCTTCCACCCGCAACTACAGCCCCAGGGGTGGTGGAGATGCCCCCACAACTCTGCTGCAGCAGGAGCCCCAAAATATCCCCCACCACAGCCCAGTCCCCGCCCCGGGGCTGCTTCACTTCCTGCCCATTGGGGACCCCTCCCAACGCCCTGATTATATGGGGGGGGGGTTGCATTCGGGCCGGATCCTGCTCAGCACCACGGAAACAAATGCCCCTGGCCCTGGTTGATGCCCCCTCCAGCTCGACACCAGCGCTGCAAGCGGGAGCAGGGGGTGGGAGACGGGTTTTGCTCTCGATGGGGAAGTGAAAGGGGCACCTGAGCAGAGCCAGGCACACACGCTTCGAAGCCAGGGGTGGAAAGGGGTGTCCTCAGGGCTCCCAGGAGGGGACCGGGTGGTGAGGGAATGACACAGCACCTAGAGAACAGTTAAATGACACGGGTGCCAGCGGGGGGAGGACCAACGTGACCGAGGAGGGATGAAAATAGCCCTGGTGATATCACAGGTAATTTGATTTCAGAGAGGTGCCACTCGCCAGCCACTTATCACCCGCTGCCAGCACTGGAGAGGCCGCAGGGCTGCCACCAACTCCACGTGCCCAACAGGCTTCGGAGGAGAAACCTAGCACCAGCAGCCCCACCAGGCCCCATCTACCTCTGGAGAAACCGAGGCAGGGGGGAATCACTGGCTCAACCTTGGCACGCCATCCAGAAAATAAGTTGGGATCCTTTGGCTTGGCCACCAAGAGGGTCACACGTTGGGCGGCTCTTTGCTCAAAGGAAGGTCGCCAGCCGCATCACTGGCAGCCATGTTCCCAGGAAACACGGGACTCCGGGAGCTGCAGCTTCACTCAGGGGTGGGGGCGGTTCATGCCGGGGGATTGGTTTGAGGGCAGACAGGAGGCTCTGAGATCCCAAAGATCCCCAAGGAGTGTGGAGCTGGGAGCTCAAGGAACTGGGGGGACTGATGCTGTATAATATAACACAGCTTCACTGTATATTATAATACTGTGTTTTTTATATTCTATTCTATATAATGTACTATTTTTATATTATCTATAATCTGTTACTACTATTCTATTCTAACACAGAATTTGGTGCCAGGACCTGCCCAGGGCATGTGCTCAGAGCTGCACAGGGTCTCCTGTGATGGGAGCTCGCCCTTGCCCTGGACTCAGACGCACTCGCCAGCCACCACCAGCCTCTGCCTCCAAAATGGGAGAGCAGAGGAAGAAAGGCTCCAAAAATACCCGAGCTGACAGGAACAAACAATTACCCGGGGAACACGTGGCTCTACTGGCTGTCATCTACTGCTGAGGAGAAGTCCTGCTGCCACCATCTGCAGCAGATGGCCCCGAGTGGGCTGTGCCACCCTCCTGTCCACCAGCAGGTCCCCAAAGCTGGCGCAGAGGTGGCAGGTCCTGGGTAACCACCCTTGGGCTAAATCCAATCTAAGCCCCCAGACAAGGAGCTGGGGACAGTGGGACCCCCATGTGAGCCGAGTTACCCCCACAATGGGCTGGAAGACCCAAGGCACTTCCCAGGCGGGCGTAATCAGCCTCCTCTCAAGGGGGTTGTTGGCCAGTTGGGGAAACTGAGGTAGGACACAGCTGGAGGGGATCGGACTGGGAATGGTGTGAAACCAGGCCGGGCTGTAAGCATCCCACAGCAGGCCTCTCTGTCTGTCCATCCATCCATCCATCCATCCGTCCGTCCGTCCATCCATCCATCCTGCTGTCCGCCCATCCTTCTGTCCATCTGCCCATCCCTCTGTCTGTCCATCCACTCATGTCTCTGGCCACCCATCCTTTCACCATCCATGCACTCACCTGTCTCTCCATCCACCCCCCTGCCTCTGCCCACCCACCCCTCCGTCTACCTGCTGGTGTCCCCCCACCCCACTATCCATCTGTCCATCCACCTCTCCATCTGTCCCTCTGGACACCCACCCACCCATCCCTCTGTCTGTCTCCCCCCTGGCCACACACCCCTGTCCCCACTCACCCCTCCCCTACCCAGGCACACCCCCCCAGAGTGGAGCCCATGGGGGCTGCACGTGGCCCTAGACCCCAGGAGGGACTGGGGGGAGAGGGGGCTCGGGGAGGCTCTAGGGCAGCACCTCCACCCCTGGTACCCCAAAAACAGGGTGACAAAACCAGCTGCCCCCAGCCAGCATTGACTGGGAGCCATTGCTCACCATCCGCCGCCAGCTTCACTGGGGGTGTCACCGCATGGAACAGTTGCTTACATGGGAGTAAAGATGCCGTCACCCCCGCCAGATTGAGGGACCCCAAATCTGGGGCTGGCTGGAGTCCAGCTGGGGGGCACATAGAGGCACCCCGAGGAGCAGCCCCCTGCACTGCCAGGGGAGACGGGGCTGTGACAGCCCCTGAGGACACCACGGGGGGAGTGGGAGAGGGCACAGCCCCCCCATCCCGCTGAGCTCCGGCAGCACTGGGGAGCCCCCATTTTCCTCCTCATTTCCTCCGGGAAGGAGACGCTGGTGGGGGACTCCCAGACACCCCGTGCTCCACCTTGTCCCCAGCTGCCACCCACAGGTGTCCCCCCTCTCCATCGGGGTTCTGCAGGGCCTCGGGGGGGGGAAGACACCACCCCATACTTGTCCGCCTCCCAGACCGAGCACTCAATCCAGAGGACCCCGAGGCCGCAGGCACGCGTCTGTGTGCTGAGCTGGGCGGGTCTGAGCACACCGGGGTGTGGGGATCCCCCCCCGAGTCCGGGGGGAGCCCCCGCCAGCACCAGAGCACCACCCTCCTGCCCTGACGCCCCCAGCTGCCCACAACCCCCCCAGCATCACCGCGCCAGAGCTGCGGCAACACCCGCCGGGGTGGAGGGCGGTGGAGGGGTGAGTTGGGTTTATTTCGGAGTTTTTTTGGGGGAGGTGGGGGAAATAGGGGGATTTGGGGGTTGTGTGGGGGTGTATGGGGTCTGTTCGGCAGGGTGGAAGCGTGGAGGTGCCTGGGGATAGGGGATGCTTAGGGGGGGTACTGGGGGGGGTGCGGGGGTGGCACGAGAGTAACGCTGGGAGTGCCACGGTGAAAGCCCATCGCGGGGTGGCACCAGGACTGGCATAGAGATGGCCCCAGTATGGGTAATGGGTTGGCACTGGGAGCAGGGATGGCCCTGGCACTGGAATTGGGGTGGGGGTGCCCTCAGGGTGACACTGGGGTCAGCACTAGAGTGGCAGTGGGACAATGCTGGGGACAGCCCCGGGCTGGCACTGCCACCGTGTCCCTGGGGGGGTGACTGTGACCGTGACCCCGCAGGGCAGCCTGGAAGATGGCCGCATCATTGACACCTCGCTGAGCCGGGACCCGCTCCAGGTGGAGCTGGGCAAGCGCCAGGTCATCCCTGGTGAGCGAGAGGCCGGGGGGGGTTTAACCGGGGTCCCGTTGGGCCTTGTGGGCTGGGGGGGGTGCCCCTGGCTGGACCCGCTCACCCCTTTCCCCCCTCTCCTCTCCTCGCAGGGCTGGAGCAGAGTCTGCTGGACATGTGTGTGGGGTAAGGTGGACTGTGGGGCGAGGCGGGAGGGCAGCGCCCCCCCCCAGCATCCTCACCGCGGTCTGGCGTGGGTCCGGCCCCGCTTGGCACCGGTGCCAACAGCCTCTCGCCGCGGCAGGGAGAAGCGCAGAGCCATCATCCCCCCCCACCTGGCCTACGGCAAGCGGGGCTCCCCTCCCACCATCCCAGGTGAGCGCAGACCCCCCGCGGGCTCCCCGTGGGCTCCTCGTGGGGCTCCCACTCACGCTCTGCTCCCCCTCCCACCCCAAGGTGACGCGGTGCTGCGGTTCGAGGTGGAGCTGGTGGGTTTGTCGCGGGCCAGTTACTGGCAGAAGGTGGTGAACGAGGTGCTGCCGCTGCTGTGCCTGGGGCTGGTGCCCGCGCTGCTGGGGCTCATCGGGTACCACCTCTACCGCAAGGCCAGCAGCCCCAAGCTCTCCAAGAAGAAGCTCAAGGAGGAGAAGAGGAATAAAGCCAAAAAGAAATAAAAGTCGTCCCCCCCCCTGCCCTTGGCAGCTCCTCCGTGTCCATCTCCGGGGGTGGTGAGGTGGGGGGGACAGGGCAGCGGGAAGGGGCTGTGCACCCCCCAAGCTCCCTGCCTGCTCTGGGTGAGGCCGAGGAGCTGAGCGGGAGGGCCAGCCCCACGCCTGCCTCGTGGGGCCCGGAAATAAGACCCTGGAGCATGGTTTTGGGTGCGGTTTAGCTCTTTTATGGCAATCACAGTCTCCGCAGTGCCCCCAAGCCGCCCTGGGCTGCAGGGGGGGTTCTCAGTGGGTACCACCAGAGCTGTGAGTGGTGCCCGGGCTCGGGTCACCTCCCAAGAGGGTGTTGGGGTGTGCATCACCCTGAGGACCTTGTGCACGGTCCCCCCCGGCGCCGGGCAGGTTCTTGGGGACGCTGCTCTTGTGCTCGATGGCGAGGAGCAGGTTGGGCTCACTCAGCACCTCCTGAGTGACTGAGATCCCTGCCAGGTACTGCCTGAGCACCTCCCGCAGGCGCCGGTTCCTCTCCCTCAGCGCCGCCAGCTCCCGCTCCAGCGCCTGCTCCTCCAGCTTCGCCTTGTTGAAGCGCTGCCAGAAACGCTCCAGCCCCGCGTAGTCCTGCATGGCCTGGGCAAGAGGCATGGAGGCGGGTGGGGGGTCCCCAGCCTGCCCACACCCCAGCCGGGCTGTCCCCAGGGCCGGATCCTGATCCTCGCTCTCCCACGGCAGCGTTTGGGACCCCGGCGCTGCCTCCTCACCTGGGCCAGGGGCTCTGTGGGCATCTCCTCGAGGACTTTCTGGGCATCTCGCTGTTCCCCGTCGCCCAGCGAGGAAGAGTAGAAGGGCAGCACCTTCTCCTCCTCCGTCTCCAGCCTGCGGCACATCTCGGCCAGCCGCAGGATCCGCTGGGCCTGGGGTGGGGCAGGAGTGAGGGCAGGGTGGGAGAGGACGCTGGCACCCCCCAATGCTCCCCCAGCCTCACCTTCTCCACCACCTTCACCAGCGTCTTCAGGGCAGCGTTGCTCTGCAGGGTGAGTCTGGCCAGGTCACCACGGGCCTTAGTCCTGGCCTGGCTCATCCTGCTCTCAAGCTCCTGGAGCTGCCTGAAGACCTCTTCCTTCTCCTCCCGTGCCCACCGGTTCCGTTCCTCATTCTCCCGGCGGTGAGTCGCGATCTGGCCCTTTGTGGCTGTCACCAGGTCCTGGGGACAAGCAAAACGTGAGCAGCTGGGACAGGGACATCGCTGCTCCCCGGCCACCCCTGCGCCCTGCCGCGACCTGGAGCTTCTGCAGCTTCTTGGCCTGCATCTTGATCTCCCTGGAGCTCTTCTTGTCCTTCTGCTTCAGCACCTCAAAAGCGATCTTCTGGTGCTCGGTGGCCTCTGCGTAGCTCTGCATGGCCCGCTGGAACTGCTCCCAGAGCACCTCCACCTTCCTGCCCAGCTGCGTGCGGCTGGACTCCTTGTCCCACAGGCTCTGGGGACAGACCCGGCTGTGGGTGACCCATCACCTCCCAAACCTGGCCGTGCGCTCCGCTTGCAAGCCCTCAAAGGCTCCTCGCCCGTTCCTCCCCGTGCCTTGTTTTTGATGTCAGCCAGGGCGCTCTGGAAGTTCAGCGTGGCCTCGTGCTCGTTCTTGGCGTATTTCTGCTCCGTGGCCAGCGTCATGTCCCGCAGGCAGCAGCTTTCTTGCTCGTGCTGCTCCAGGATGGTCCTCCTGGGGCAAAACCAGGGGAGCTGCTGGCAAAGGGACCTGGTGGTGCCGACGGGGCTGTGAGAGGGCTCAGTGCCGGGACAGCGGGGGCCGCTGCTGCCGCTCTCCCCCTCTCAGCTTCGAACTCTGGTACCTCTCAGCCTCAAACTCGATCTTCAAGGCCTCCAGCTGGGCATCGTACCCCTCCTCCAGGAATGTCAGGCGGCAGCGCTGGAGCTGCAACAGGCGGTCCATGTTGTGCAGGTGGCCGCGCAGGGCCTGGGCGTGCTGCTCCTCCGCCTCCTCCAGGTCTGCGACCAGCGACTGTGGAGGTTTGAGAGGTCGAGGAGGGGGTCACGGGTGGGCCGCGACACCGTCCCCATCCCGCCAGCCCCACGCTCACCTCGATGACGCTGTCCTTGCAGTCCATGACCCGCGCGAAGGTCTGGCTGAGGATCTCGATGTCCTGGCGCAGCAGCTTGTCCTTGGCCTGGCGCAGCACCGCCCGCCATTGCGCCTTGAGCTTGGGGAGGTTCAGGGCACTGTTCTGCTTCTCCTTGGCCAGCTTGTCCTGCACGGGGACGGGGAGAGGGGCAGGGTGGTAAGTGGGGAAACGCTGCCAACATCCCCCCCCGAGCCCCTCCAGGCACCTTCAGGAACCGGGTGAGCATCTCCCGCTTCTTCTTGGCCGCCTCCTCCTCGGCCAGCGCTTGGCTCTGCAGCAGCAGGAGCTCGTCCTCTGCCGACACCGGGGCTGCCGCCCGCGGGCCACGCTTCGTGGGCATGGCGGCTGGGCCCGGGCACACGGCGTGAGAGGCGGCGGGGGGCGGTTCCCGGGGGTCCCGGCCGCGGCTCCCCCCACCCCCTGCCCACCCCTATCTCCTCAGCCTGGGGTCCCCCCGCCCAGGCTCCCTCTCACTTTGAGGCCCCCCCCCAGAAGATCCCATCGCCCCGGTATCCCTCCGGTTCCCGCACCACAGGGGTCCCGCCCCCGCCAATCCCGGTACCGATCGCGCCCCCTCAACACCCCCGGCCCAGCGGCCGGCGTCCCTCCGGTCTCCTAGCAACGGCCACTTCCGGTTGGGGGCGGGATCAAGCCCCCCACTTCCGCCCTCAGGCAGACAGGCGCCCCCTGGCCTGAAGGAGCGGCCTCGCGCTCGAAAACGGCGGCCCCCGGCCGGTCTCGCGCTTCTCCGCCATTGGTCGGCGTGCCGGGAGCCGCCGCCGCGATTGGCGGGCGGGAGCCGCCGTGGGCGGGGCTTGACGTCGGGCCGGGTATATAAGGGCGCTGCGGCGGCGGGGCGCAGGGCCGACGGGCGGGTGAGCGGCGGGCCAGGGCCGCGCTTTGCGGCGCCGCCGCTATGCGGGAGCGGAGGTCGGTACCGGCCGCCCCGGCCCGCTGCAAGCTGGTGCTGGTGGGCGACGTGCAGTGCGGCAAGACGGCCATGCTGCAGGTGCTGGCCAAGGATTGCTACCCCGAGGTGAGAGCGAGTCACCGGGAACCGGCAACGGGGCTGAGCGAGCACCGGGGCCCGGCCGCTGACGCTCTCGGTGCCGTTGCAGACGTACGTGCCCACCGTGTTTGAGAACTACACGGCGAGCTTTGAGATCGACAAGCGCCGCATTGAGCTCAACATGTGGGACACTTCAGGTAGCCAAGTCCCTGGGGGTCACCCTGACTTCCAAGGCGGCCCACTCTGTCCCCTCCCTTGGTTAGACCCTTAGGTTCCAGGTAAGCCCAGCCCATCCATCCAATTCCAACAGGAAGGGAAAAATCAATATTCTGCTAAAATCCAGGGAAACTGAGGTAGA
>JAVSBS010009918.1:0-14353 GCA_033124195.1 Coracias cyanogaster | reverse complement strand
GTAAAGCTTCAACACATTAGGTTGACTGAGAGCATCAAACAGGACAAATTAAATAAAAACATGGTTTACCTCCATAACTAGAATATCTACTATTAAGAATATTAAAAATTGAAAGAATCATCTTCAAAATATAAAGCAGCTAAAAATTCAAGTATTTCACACATTAAACAATTTAAATATTTCATGTCAATTCAGCTTTTGATTTAAGCTGGATAAGTTTTCCCAAACCCCAATATTTTAAAATTTCCCTCTGGGAAAAAAAGCAAAATCACGCACACACATAAAAAGCAAAAAGAAAAGCAAATAGGAAGCCAAGCATTGACCAGTGTTGCTCAGAGACCGGTCATCCGGCCCTCTCATCTAAAGTCACATATGTGCCCTAGTTCAGCTATCTTAGAATATGTTAAACAATATACAAGAAGCACCTCTTTCCTCCAAGCTGTGGAAGAACTCTAGGTAACAAGATACAAGTAAGGCATTGAAGTACTGGAGGACATCCAAAGAAAGGCAACAAAGCTGATGAAGGGTGTAGAGAACAAATGTTATAAGGAGTGGCTGCGGGAACTGGGGTTGTTTAGCCTGGAGGAAAGGTGGCTCAGGGGAGACCTTATCACACTCAAAAAACTCCCTGGAAGGAGGTTGTAGTGAGGTGGGGGTTAGGATGTTCTCCCAAGTAACAAGTGATAGGACAAGAGGCATCGACCTCAAGTTGTGCCAGGGAAGGTTGAGATTGGTTATTAGGAAAAATTTCTTCACAGAAAGGGTTGTAAATCCCTGGAACAGGCCGCCCAGGGAAATGGTGGTGTCCCCATCCCTGAAGGAATTTAAAAGTCATGTAGATGTGGTGCTGAAGGACATGGTTTAGCAGTAGACTTGGCAGTGCTGGGTTAGTGGTTGAACTCGATGATTTTATAGGTCTCTTCTAGACAACACAATTCTATGACTGGTTTAGATATGTCATTGTAGATGAATCCAGTATATGGTATCCAGTACAGCACTATCTGAAGTCGAGAAGCATCTATTGTCTACCTCTTAGACATTAAATTAACCCCTTGATCATTAACAATAAAGCAAATCAATGTCTCTTTCAATCTTGTGTTACTAGTTTGAGATGTACAATATATATTTTAAGAAAATCTGTGTAAAAGATACAAACTAGCCCATAGCATCAGAGATTTGATGAAGTAATGCAGTACATCATCATGCACTGTGCAATATTTTGACATGCTGCAGCAAATTTGTTTTAAAAATAGAACATTAAAAGAAATATCCTGCTATAAAATTAGTTCATTTTCATCTCAACAATTACATGAGACTGAAGTTAAAGACTTAATACTGTGATGAGGTAATGCATGACTATCATAATCATTACTTTCAAATGCAGCTTTATTTGAGACTGTGAAATTTGCTATCTACCTTTCACTGACAACTTTATAAGCGCATATGAGGAAGAGACCAGAAGAGGAGGACATAAAGAGAAAAATATTGAAAAGGAATCTTAAATTCATAAAAATGCTGAACGGTAGGAAGAAATATATTAAAAATCAGCTGTGACTTACACAACAACAAAGCTGTTTCCAGTTCAGTATCAGTTGATTGCTTTAAATATAGGACATTTTTTTATGATTGTGTAAGTGGCAAATCTGCATTAGCTGTGGATTTTGTTTGACTCAAATCACAGAGAAAGGGTAAATCCTCATTTTATCAGCATATGCAAAAAAACCCCCCAACCTTCTTCATAGGTAGTTTTCTGTCAGGATTGAGCTTCAAATTGAGTGCCACTGATTGAAGGAAGAGTAAGGTAGCATATTCTCCTGGAATGGGAAGCATCTAAACGTCAAATGCTCAACAAAATACTCTGCTCTCTGAAAAGCACTTTTCCTTTCCTTATTCTGAAATTCTAACCAAAGAGCAAAAGCAGAACAGCGTTTGCTATAAAAGTAAATTACACAGGTAAATTGCAATGGCTTTCATGAAGAGGAGCTTGTTTCCACTTAGGATCTTCACTTATGTGGGGGCATTGGTATCACAGGAACTTTGTCTCAGTAAGCATTTGCTAACTATACTTCAGTTGTGTAGTGGACTTTGAAGCTTACTAATTTAACACAGAATTTAATCAAATTCAGTCCGTTATTGAAACCATGAGGGGATTTATAGAGGGCTTGTGCTGTGTATAAATAGGGGTACAAAGCCAAGTTCCATTCTGTCTGAAGATGGATGCTGTTGAGGGATAGCCTTTCTCTATCCTTCACTGCAAACCCAACAACAGACATACTGAAGCAATTTGCAGCAATTTTATAATTCTTTTTTGCACAAAATTGTGTCTACAGTTCCAATTAGAATATTGAAGGATATGTCTAAATATGCACATGAAATGTATGATTTTTTTAGCATCTATGTGTTTTTTTTTTAATTGAAGTTGCATTTTTGCCCCTACATTTTACTTTTACACTCAAATATACCCTGCTGTTCCAAACTGACATTTGAAGTATCTCCCAGATAAGGTATTGTCATACAGCAACATAAAGAGACTATAATAATCACTTCCAGGACAACAACATCAACAATAAAAGAGAGATCACAACGTTCCCTTTTTTTTTTTTTTTCATATTTACCTCACCAAAATATAAACTACCACAAATAGATTTTCCTACCTTTTTCCTGTCATGTGATTTCTCTGTCTCACTAATTACTCTATGTTGTTCCCATAGACATTTCCTCATCTAGTTTATATATGTCTGAATAGATGTCTGAAATATTCTCCATAACGCTGTAGTCTTGAGAGAGGGCACCTCAGAGCTGCCAGTCCAACGGTTCAGATCTGCATTCAAACAAAAATAAGCATAGGAGCAAAACAATGGCATTAACAAGCATAAGGAGAATGGTGTGAGATGCTGACAACTAAAATGTTTCCTTTTATAAAGTACGTATTTTAAGATGTCTTCTATCATGGAAAGGTTTTTTTTCTTTCCACCTTCCCTGACACTAGAGGGAAAAAATGCTGTGGCATGGGGAGGAGATAAAGTAGTTTTTATTCCGATTTCATAGCTCTTACCTAACCTTCTTGTCTCCCATTCCTCAAGGGCCCTATTTTCCAACATCGTAACATCTGCTTTTTGTTTCTTGACCTTGCACTTTCCCTCTTTCCCTCTTTGCCTCCAGGCTATCCACTTATTTCCATTTCACTTCCTTCTCCTCACCAGGACATCGGCAGGGGGAAGTGCAGGTTAAGCAGAAGACAGAAACTCCCCGTTCATAGTCTTGATTTTTACTTGGCACTACAGACAAACTTCTGCCTTCCCTTCTCTCTCTCCAGTAACAGCAAGTTATAACAAGTTACAACAGCTTCACCTCAGAAGCCAAGTGCTATGCAGTTTCAACTCAATATGTGAAAAATGCATTTTTGGACAATACATTGTTTTGCTCTTGTCTTTCCCTGTAGGCTTGGTCCAACCTTAGCATTCCCATGTGAAATGACACACTCTTGATACTAGACAGATAGATAGCACCCTCCCAGCCCCAACAAATTCCTTTTCTTTGCTGAAAAGAAAGGAAATGCTGGATTTTTGTAATGGACTTTTTTAGCATCAATATTTATTCAAAATATATATATTTTTTTTTTTTTAGAAAAAGGTGGTATTTTTGCTTGAAATTTGCCTGCCTGAGGCAGAAACATGTCATAGACACCTTTCAGTGTTGCAGTTTAAGTTCAGTGACTGTAAAAGAATGCAGATAGAGCATACAGACTGTAACCTTGCAATAATTAAATACAATGCAGATGTAACTGTATTAGTTTAATGAATTAATTTCAGCTTCCCCCCACTATTCTTTTCCTACAGATAAAATTACATTTTAGTTTATGGTTGTCTAACCTCAATAGTTGTAAGACTAAAGCTGAGACTTGCTTGATTTTTATTTGCCTTTTAAAAAGTGAAGGCAACACAATGAAAGCTGGTTGATCATGAACAGGTGAAATACCAATTTACAGGAAAGTCACTGCAAGAAGTTCCCATTTCCTTTCAAGAGACAAACCCCAGAATTGCTCCAAATCAGTTACAGATCAACTTTTACTCATTTTAAAGTAATTACCTTCTACTTTAAAACATCTAATGGAAGAATAAGTGTAATTTATTTCAGTCTTTTGTGCAGGGCATAAGTGTTAGTGACAATAATTTATTTTCTAGTATACTTGCTTTGCAATATCAAGTTCCTATGCAATTTTTGCTCCTATGAGTGCAAATAACAGGAATGTATTTAACACATTATTTAGTAAACAGGCAGAATAAGGAAGAAAATTACAAGATAAGTCAGATCAAGGCAAAAGGAAACATTTAATTAGCTTTCTTCCTTCTCTTCCATTAACCTTGCTGAATATCTTGTCCCTTGTTCCAATACGTATCTGATAAAGCAACATTTTCAGAATTTTTCTTTACATTTGTATTCCTAAATGAAAGGGAGAGTATAAATGTAAATTAAACTGACAATCAATGTCTTTTATGGGAAGAAAAAGGTTTTTTCTAATGATTTGTGAACTGCTTGGAAATCTTTTTCTGCATATGGAGAAAATAATGCATAGCTGAAAATTTATGTCTTAAGCTTTTATTTATTTTTATTTATTTTTAAAGGGGGAAGATTTTAGTCAATAGTGGTTAAAACTGGAATTTCTATGTGAAAATACTGCATCATGTTAATGTTTAAAGATATACATTTATACTTTGAGAGGCAGATGAATGCTCACAATGCAGTCTAGTTATTCAGCTGAAAGCTATTAGAATATCTAAACATAAATAGAAAAAAATACATTCGAACTGCTGTATCCCTTTAGGAACATAATATTGGTTTAATAGTCATCTAGAAATGAAGTGTCTTTGACCATCCATTGAATAATAGAACTTAATTGTTTATGAATCAGATGAAAAAAAAAAAAATCTATAGCTAATAAGGGAATCAGGAACTCCCTAATTGAAGGTGAATGTCTGCAACCCCTCATCAGCTTTAAAAATTGCAAGACCAGGTTTATGTTCCAAACAGGTTTAAATTATGACCACTGGCATTGCATCATGTTGGTAATGTTGAGAGGAAGTTAATGTTTATGACAGTACTTGTTGACTGTAGATCTCAGTTTCCTTACGAGCTATGGAAAGCCAGCCTTGCTCCTGCTGTTGCCGTTGAGGAAGCTTGTGTCCTAGCCTGTAAGGAGCATCTGCTGTGGTCAGGCAACCATGCCAGCAGCAGCATTCACCACTCATATGACAAGCCTTGGCAATATCCCTGACAGCATCCCTAGAAATCCATCCTCGAGTGGCTACAGGAGAAGTAAGCCTGGGTCTCCAAAGATCTTTGCCCAGATCTGTCATCTCGGCCCTGCACTCATCCTCTGCCCTTTAGCTTTCCCATGGCAGAAGCAGCAAAGTCTGGTTTTGCCTGCCCTGCTGAGAATTCCGAGACTGCTTTAAGTGGTACAGTCATGAAGAATAGCACCAAAGTACTGAACCAGTACATGATGAATCTTTCTATTCATGCCCTTGCCCTTCATTTCCAATAGTCAACAGCTCTCAGAAGTGTGAAATGTACAAACGTATGAAGAGCTTTCCGTAATTTATTTGTATTTACTGTGAATAAAAGAAATAATGTGGCATCTCCCTGGCAAACATATATTACCTTTCTCCATTAATAAAATATTCCCAAAAGGTTCATTATACAAAAAGAAAATGCAGCACTTAAAGACTGCATTAATTAAGCCTTAATGATCAGGGTCTGTAGCCTGGGGGGATTAATGACCAGCTGGGAGAGTTGGTGGCCCAAGACTTTTCCACAGGTCATTTATTCCATCTATTTATTCATTTTCTAAGAACTGTTCCTGAGTCAAGGTCATTACTGATACATCATTTGTATTAAAATAAATTGTCATAACAACAAATCACACCCTCTTATGCTTTCATTGTTTTGTAATATTTTTCCAAAGCATAACATATACTCTCTCTCTAAGACATGCTACTTCTTGTGACAGCAAATATTTAAAGTGGTAGGAAAGTAATTACATAGATGTATTTTTCTACTGTTTTCTATTATTAGAAGTGCAAGTTTACATAACATTCCTTTTCCTGCTAACTCTGAGAAAAAGTAGGAAAAAAGTAAAAATCTACCCTTAATTTTCATATGTAGTAGTGATTAGAAAAGCTAAAATTCATAGAATTAACAAAACATCACCTGTGAAAATAAGCAAAAATCCACCTCTCCCAATTATTTTTTCTTCCAGTTGACTATTCTGCAAACTAATCTTCTGATATGAAAATTAATTATATTTTTGTTATTGAATAAGTGAATGAATGAAGGAATGAGTGTGTGAATGAATTAAATAATAACATGCTGCAGCCTTTACTCAGACCTCTGTCCTGCTAGGGTCCCAAAGTCCACTATCAGGAAGTTACAGTAAATGAAAAGGATAAAATAAATTAGTGTATTTGAAGTATTTAAATGAAAAGGATAAAATGAAATAAGAATTACCAATCTGAATAAACATCTATCCAAGAGACCACTCCTTACACCTAATGATCTCGCCTGTTTGAAATTTCAGCTCCTTTCTTAGGTAAAAAGCTAACATAATTCTTTTTCAAAATTTCAATTCCTGTAATCATCACAATCTTTTGTTGAAATTAGTTACAGTTTTTGGGTCAAGAAACTTGATGTTTCCATGATAAATGGAAACAACAGTATGATTTGGGGGTTTTTTTGTTTGTTTTTTTTTTTTTTACACTTTGTTAATAGTACAGAGACTACATTTATTTGCAGATATAGAACTCAATATGACATTGAGTCTTTGGAATATAATTTCATAAAGTTTTGCTGCCTTTTTTTGTTTTATTAATTTTAACCTTGCGTAGCTCTAATTACTGCACAGAGCTTTACATTCTCACTTTCCAGAGACTGTACTACCTACCCATTCATTTCTGGATGTAAATCTATGCAATTGTTTTCCACTGTAGCTATACATGACTTGGGACCTGTCTTTTCTCCTTCTGCCACGATTTTTAGCCCAAGTCAAAACATCACAACAACAGGGATTTCTGAGCTTTTCTGCTAACTGCAGAACCAGAACTTTGGAGCAGCAAGATGATGGGATTTGTAAGCCAGCATTTATTTGCTCAGGGGTAGGACTGTGCAAACAAATCTTTCTCAACTTTCACAACAGAGCTGTCTTCACAGGCATTGTGGTGGTCATAACCTCGGAACCTCTGCACCACGTACTCTTGTTCCCTGATGCAGACTTGGCAATAGCCAAAGAAGATTCAGTGATATTTAGATTTATGTGTAGATTCTGCTGATAAAAATGGGCTCAAAAATGTCGAGATACTTAATTTTTGATTAACTAGTGTTTTTTACTATGCTTGTGCATATCAAATAATTGATCAGCTAGCAGGTGATCTCAGCCAGAAGAACAGTGGAAAGTGGACAATGTTACTTGACTGTAGTCAGTGGTAGGGCCTTTGGCAGTGCTCAAATGTGTGCTTATTATCTTTTTTTTGTTTTCATCTTTGTCAAATGGCTTTCCAAGAATACAAAATCAGTCTCCTTCACACCTATCTGAAAATGTTTTTTAAAAAATCAGTTAGTAGAGCTCAGATCTCCTCAGAGGCTAAACTATTTTGGCTTCACAATGATACTGGTAATGGAGCTTGAAATTCAAACACTGCATTAAAATATTGTGGAGAGTCTTCCATGTTTGCTGTTTTCGGCATCTCTGTTTTACACACAAGCTTCCTCTGCTGTGATTCCAACTCTTTGCAGACAAGGCTTTGTGTAAGCTGCTATTATGCTCTGACAAGCTAGGGGAAGCTGTCAGATATTCTACTTTGATGTCATCCACATCCAAACAGAGAAGCTTTTTGTACAAACAATCATTATCATTTCCTTGCTGCCCTTTGCCAGTGATTGGTACACATACCAGTGGAACTATACAATTCAGTATCTCATCTTTTTGTTCTCTGTTTTGTTTTGCTTTTTCCTTTATCCCATAATAGTATCAACTTCTACTATCTGAAAGTCAAGTATTTCTATGTTAATAATTTTCTGAGATTTGCCCAAGTTTTTACAATATTTTTGCCAGGAATTGTGTATTCAACCAATGTTTAATTTTCCTGGCTTAAATTCAGACACATTTCCTCCTAATTGCTCAGTGCTTTCTGTTTAGTTTTTTTATCTTGGTCTATGTATTTATGATGTCCAGCTGTATGCTGACTCCAGATTTGACAAGGAATACATTTAAGGTCCTCTTGTGATATTTTAATGGATGCCTACAGTTCAATATATATTTACTACTTAACAGTTGCCAGTACATTTTAATTCTTTCCCCACAGCTCTCCTTAAAAGTAAAATAAGCAGAAATAACAATCAACACCGATAACCTTTCAAATAAATGTGCAAAATAGAAGCAATGGAATTAGACATTTTTCATCCCAGTGCATTGTCTCCTAGCTGTTGTCACTTGCTTTCTTGAAACCTACATCTACACTACATCAAAAAAACCCCAAACAAAAAGCAGGTTGAAAGAACGTTACTTTAGATTTACAGATAAACACAAAGTCAGGAAATGCAGTTTGATGTCTGCCTGTGCAGCCTCCATTCAGTGTATATTTGCATCCCATCTTAGGGACTTAGTAATTCATGGGTTCCAGTAAAAAAGTATCCTACAAATTGATGTCAATAAAAAGCATATAATGTACTTGCACCCAGAGAGGTGTATGCGGTACGTGCAAAGAATATGAAATCTTGTATTTCTGAATTTTGAGTGCTTTTCTTGCAGCCTGGGTTAAAAAGATCCAAGTGGTGCATCATGAGCTGACAAACTCCTTAGGAATCTTCTCCATCTAGCTTTGCTCCACAGAAGGGAAAGGCTCTGTTAAGGAAGAAGTACTGTGCAGAGTCAAATGGCCTGTCCTACATCTGCCTATAACCCTCCCCAGAGACAGAGGTTACTACTGCTTCCATCACACTGGAAGGAATGTTGAAGGAATCTCTTCTGTAACAAAATCCCTCTGAGTCACTCAGAGCAGTCCACTACTGCTTCTGCCTCCTGGAAGGCAGAACATAAGGGGAATTGTGGCACTTCCAAACCACTTGGTTGTTGCTGAAGCTCAGAGCCAATTCTGATGTATATAATATCCTCTGGTATAAATAGCTTTCAATTTACTAGCTGTAAGAAAAAAAAATGATAGGAGCAGAAAAATCTCTGTCATATCCTATAAGAAGCAAACCACAAGCTCTTAGGTTTATGGCACAGGCTTTTATCATATAAGATACATGACTAACTACATTACTTGACAGTATCTGGATGTCACAGGAGGAAAGGATTCTGCTTAAGCCACAGGCATTGAGCTGATTCTTTCACATCATTGTTCCATACCTCCTGGGTGTTCCTAGGATGACATGTGCTGCTGCAGCTATATTGGTTGGCAAGACAGTCCTGGCTCTAGTGGGTGTGCTTCGTTATTGTTTCCATACCTACCAAAATATTTGAGATAAATGCAAGTGAGAGAAAGGTCATAACACATTTCAACCCTTCACATCACAACAAAGCGCCAAGCAGAACATCTTTAGGTGAAAAAAGATCCCATTTGTCCCAAGGAAAGTCCTAATGGTACCAGATGTAATAGATTGAATTTCTCAGAAGAGGTCTTTAAATATTTTTATGACTGAAAGGGTTTCTTCCTAACCAAAGGAGTAATCTCTGGCTTCCTTTAATGATTATGATGTAAGTACTATCAGGACAGAATATCTTCTCGTTTGCCCTTAAAGAACTGGCTTGTCAAGGGTTTTCATGAGGTCATTATTTTAGAGATAGAAATGGACAGACAGTTGTTTCCTGGCAGAAAGAATGCTTCTAGAACCCATTTGTGCTAGGTTTTTAATGCATAGAACAGTAAGATTAGAAGTCTTACAATGTATCAGTTCCAAATGATTGACAGCAAGCAAATGCAAAAGGTTTATTTCCTTTAGCCTACAGTTTACTATTAGTGAATATCTCTAAACTATGAGACAAGCCAAAGTCCCTCATTAGGAAGCTGAGATAAGTCCTTTGACTTTGTGAAAAGCATCTGCTGCTTGTGTGGGAAAGAAAAGCTCAGATTCTGAAGCTGAAGCGTAAAGGAAAAAAAACACATGAAAAACATCCACATGAAGAAAAAGAAAATCTTTCTTCTATATGTTCATCTAATGTTTATGTGTTTTCTACAAATATTTACAATAGGAAATACTGTGAATGCCAAGTCCAGCAAGATACAATTAAACAAAATAAATAGAAAAGAGATGATACTCGCAAAATGAAAAAATATACCTAGCTGTGGGCGGCAGCAGCAGCAAGAACATTTCAGCTGACAGTGGACACCGACAACTCTGAACTTGCAAATTAACCAAAATGTCAACATTTTATACCTTTCTGTGGCAGTTCATTTTTTAAAAAAATGAACACTGCTTTACTAGATGTGTGCAGTAACTTTTTTCCCTTATTGTTGGGAGGAGGGGTATTTAGATTTGTAGTAACTCCTTCACTCAAATCACTTCAAATCACAAATTCCCCAGAGTGTAGAGAGGCTATATTAAAGATACAGAGCCCAGACAATGCTGTCAGTTGATTCTGGGAAGCAGCCAGATCTCTGACATTGGTGCCGCATTAATAGAACTCTGCTCTGTGTTGAACATATGCTTCTCACCAGGCAGTATAGTACTGTTTACAACAAAGAGATGGTGCAATTATTTGCAGAACTTTATTTTTGGCAAGAAGAAAAGGTAAGATCAGAGCTGAAACCTCCACTAACAGCCAAAATAATTCTGAGGTTTCAACACTTTGAAAATCCATCTATTTAACTGCCCCAGTATAGGGTAGCAGTGTATAGATTTAGAATCTTAATTTTAGGTACACATTAAAGCATCCTGACTTCCTTTATTTGTCCCATTCACTGAAGCTTTGCAAAAGCTTTCTAGAAACTGAGATCCAAAGTTTCTGAAAGACCTTAGCAACCTATTGGAAGGTCTAATAGTCATTTAAAGTATAGTAAGTACACAGAAGCGCAAATCTAAGTTAAACTTATGGTTTAATCTATAAAGTAGGTTTAAGTCACTTTAACAAGCAAAAATTAAGTCACCTTAACAAGCAAAATATTGCCAGTCCTAACTGGCTGCAGTTATAAAATCCATATTCCTAAAATAACCACCTGATTCCCTATATAATACATATTACTATGATTTTTCGCCTCTGCATTCTCCCTTACAAAAAGGTTTGTTGTGGTGGTGGTTTGGTTTCCTCTGTAATTAATTTTGAATTAAGATTCCCATTACAACCTGTGGTAGCTGTACCTGCTTTAGAAACCACTGCAGAAATTAAAATACATCACAACACATAGCCTACTGTGCACAATCTCTGCAGAAAAGGATTTGTTTTAAATGAAGTCTTTCTTTTCCTGATGACAGAAGTGCCTCGCTTCGTGATGTGTCTGAGGATGTGATGTGCCACTGAGGATTTACAGACTTCATTTGGAATCTGGAATCTTGACTTCCTTTGGCAGGTGGTAGAAAGTCCTGCTTTCTTTCAAAAGATCATGGTGATATGCCTCTTCTCTGAGGATAAAAGTACTCATCCAAAACGGTGTAAACACTGACTGCAGTTCTTTACTTTGTCTAAACAAATATGGATCTATAGTTTTCCCCTCTCAGGAGAGTATCCTAAGCAGTAAAGACTGGGGCTCTCAAGCCCTCCTGCTCAAGTTTCATGGGGCAGTTTTTAAGAAGGAAAAAAAATACCTAAGTTTACTGTTAAGAAAGGTACATTTATATAGAAAAAAAATCTCTTTTCTTTTCCTTCCTACTATTAATATAGAGGGTTAACAGGTAAAGTTTTCACTCTTGTTTACAAATAGTAACCAGAATCTTGTACCAGCTGCTCTTGATTTTGTCTCCTTCCAATGGCCAATACTAGTACAAATCACTAAACCTCCTTTTTTCTCTTTCCCTTTCAATTCACGGCTTAGCTGTGCTCCTGTCCACAAAATGAGTGGAAGCTTCTAGACTTATTCACAATAGGCTACAGAGAAGGAGAAACTGACTGTCCAAGAGTTTCAGGACCTCCATCATGAATACACACTGAAAAAATGGATATGCATATTGAAGGGAAATGCACATTACAAGGCTGTTTTTCTTTAATGGCAAACTAGGATGTGGCTTCATCCCATCCTAGTTACTGAGAGGTATCAGTAAGAGCATATCTTCTACATCTAGAACAAAAGCAGAGCACTGAGCTTTAAACTGCTGAGAGTTTAATTCTTTTGGTCAAGGAAACACTTTCCTACCCTGTCATATGAGACCATTACATCAGGGAAACACTTCAAATGCCTGGTATCAAGCCCAAGAGGGTGCCTATCCCCGAAGCCAGGATATCCTGCTCAAACCCCTGCTGAGCAGTGATGAAAAGTGCTTTCAATCAATAAACTCAGCTGCAAATTGATATATCCTCAGAGAAAAGGTTGAACAGCAGCATTCCAAATGCCATTATCACAGTTTTACTGTGTTGACCTATGAAAAGTTACCATGCAACTTCTCTAAAAAGAAACACACATTGTCTGTGCACTTTTCCCTCCTACATGCTTTGCTTTTTTCTTTTTTATCATGGTTTTGAATTAGAAGTCACATTCTCCGCTGGTTCTCCAGTGCTGGTGTGCATGCATTTCTATACACCTGGACACAATGACTGTTACGGGGACAACCTTCATTTCAGGTTTCAGGAGTCCAAATGCTTGAAGTTTTCCAGCCATCCAAAAATTTATTGAAGTCCATCAAAATACCAAATGTCTTAGGTTGTCAGAACAGTGCTCCTCGGTGCTTTTTGTGTGTATAACTAACAGATGAAGCAATGCTTAGGACAAATGGTCTAGATCATGGCAGCACTCAGACTTGGGATTAGAGATTGAGTGACCCATCACTTTCAAAACTGAGGCAATTCTGAATATTCAGGATTGTTATTTCAGAAATCTTCACGTAAAACTATGAACTTTGTTTTCCAAGACAGTCAGGGGTAGGAGAGCGCTCAACGAGGGTTAAAGTACTGAAAATCCAGAATCGAGGGAAATGGGATCTTCACTCCAGCCTATGTTCTTTAGGGTCTGAGTTCTTTTATCTAAGCACAAAGCAATGCCTACATTTATTCTTAACTTTAGAAGGTGTTAATATATTAATCTAATTTCCCATACATTTTCTTGTCTATCTGTAGAAATTCCATTTAAAGCTTTTCTTCTCCTACCCAGCATAGAACAATGATCACACTAATTAGAATTTTAAAAATAATTGACTAGCTCCATTCTCTCTTATCTTTCCATTTAAGCCTTTCTCTATAGTACCTGTGTAGGAAATACACATTCATTTAGTATGTTTTATTTTAGTCATCTCTGGTTTTAGCAAGATAATAAACTAGCAGTTAAGAAACTCTAAAGAACCTTCAATCTTTTATCAGTTTCAGAACAGTTTCAGCAGGCTCTAGACCTGGAAGAACAATAGAACTGGCACATTAGAAATAATACAGAATATGTTATATCTATGCTCTATTGTGTATGAGCAGGAAAAAAGCTTTTAAGAGTGAGCTGTCACAGTTAATCAGGAGATACTTGTGATTAAAGTCACCTTGTGTTTGTTTAATAATATTTTGAAGGAATAATTGCTGACAAACATGACTTTATCCATACCAAAAGTTACAGAAACAAACAAACAAAATCGCCTCACTAAAATACTGAAAATGAGAACACTGAAGAACATGAGTAGCATTACTCCCAAGTAAATATGTTGGGTACTCATGACCTAGCTCAGCTCAACTCCCTGCAAATTACTTTTTCTGTGACTACTTTTCAGCATTTAGTTCATTTGGGACCCTTCCCAGGGTTAGATTATTAGAAAAAAATCATTTCTTCAATGAAATTGAGGGTTTTTTTTCCCCAATTTATTCTTAAATGCTCATACATCCATTCCCCCCCTCACTTTGGTCTCTAAAGAGACGTTCACTTCTTCAGAAACTTTGGTCAATTACACTGAGTTGATGAGATTCATCATTCAGCTCTCCCTTTTCTTTAGGAAAAGGAGAGGATCCATTTACTGTATGGATCATTTGCTATGATGTATTCAGACCTTAGCTCGCTTGCTAACTGCCAACAATTTTACCTGTGTCAGCAAGTATATACATATTGCTGTAACATATTTACAGTATTAACAATGTTTCCCAAAGAAGTCAGCTGTAATCTCCCATTTGGTGGTTTCAATCTAGTTTATTATTGTCTCTGCCTCAACTTGAGATGTTGATTAAAATCTAACTGGGAAA
>JAVSBS010009917.1:0-18202 GCA_033124195.1 Coracias cyanogaster | reverse complement strand
GCCCCCCTCCTCCCCATTTTTCCCCGGTGAGTCAGTGGTGGTGGTGGAAGGGGTGGGCAGGGAGCTGCTGCCTGTTCCTTGCCTGCTGCCGCAGGACCCGCCGCGGAGCAGGGAGAAGGCAAGTCGAGGCAGTGCCGTGCAGGCAGAGATGGATGTTTGCAGCTGACTCTGGCCAAACCTGCTGCTTCCAGGAGGCACGGGCCTGGCGAGGAGCAGGGACAGGAGCCAGGAGTTTCTCCTCCGTCTCTCCTGGAATGAAGAGCAGCATCGTGGCTCCCTCCCACAGCTGGGCCAGCACCGCATCTCTCTTGCAGCATCGCTGCTCCAGCGCTGGATGGGCCTGGCCGCGATCCTTTGGTGCCTCAGCTCTTGTCTCTCCCTTGTGCAGCTCTTCCCATTCCCACCCCAGTGCTCTCCAGCCCCTCTGTGCCGGCACAGAGCGCAACAGGCAGAGCTGAAGGCAGGGTGCCTGGGGTTCCCTGCCCCTTCCTATCATATTGCCTTGATGCCAGCATGGTTTGCTCCCTCCAGACCATCCCTGGCACCGGTAGCAGCAGGTACCAGCTCTGAGTCTGAGAGACCATCCTTGAGAGAGCGCCTGGCCCTGAGAGGGCTCCGGCTCCTTCTCGGGGAGGATCCCGCTGCCACGTGTGGACAAGGCACGTGTGTGAGATCAGCGCTGCCGAGCCTGGAGGGGCCGGGGCGATCCAGGGCTCATCACAAGGAATGCACGAAGGATGGGACACCAGCTCCGACCGGGCGTGTTGCTACCGGCACCGGCTGCAGCTGCAGCGGCTTCCTCAGCCCACCGAGCTCTGCAGCCTCTGCCACAGGGTCGGGCCTCTCTCCCTCCTGCCTTTCCCCGCTTTTCCCGTCCCCTTTGCTGCAGGTTTTGCCATGTGTTGACAGAGACAGGGTGAGGCCATCCAGGCAAGGAGGACACGGTAGCGAAGGTTGCAGGGAGTGGGAGGAGAAGCGGAGGCTGCTCTTCGAGCCCTGCCACACTCCCGGGTGTCAGCCCTTGGGATGAGGCTTCTCCGTGGCCAGGCAATGGTCCTGCCACGGCTGGGCGGAGGCCACGACGCCCTGCCCAGATTATCCTTTGGGTGATTGCAGCCAGCGACGCTGAGCTCCTCCTGCCCCGAGCTGCAGAGGCTTCACACGCGGGAGAGGGACACGTGTCTCCGTCAGCAAGGGATGCTCTCAAGGCTCCTTGGGTCCTCATGGCTGATGGGCCAGAGAGGAGGAGCAGTGGCAAGGTGTCTGCTGGCACTTGGGAATGTCCTTACATGCCTGGACAGCAGGTTCCATCAGCTTCCCAAGGGGCTGAAGTTCTGCTGTGCCTGGACCCTGGACCCACCAGCACAGGGAGGACTGTCCCCATTTACCCATGCAGACTCCCAGAGCTCCCAGTGCCATGGAGGGGTGCTCCAGGTACAGCCCCATCCATGCCAGCAGAGCTGGATGTGCATCCCGGAGGGCCGTATCCTTCCGTGCAGAGCCAGGAGCAGCATCACTCTGGGCTGCCTTTGCCCGCTGCTGGCCATGGCCCTCCCTGGGGCTCGTGACAGGGCTGCCCAGAGAGGAGAGGGCAGCGCTCAGCGCAGCACGTGGCTGCCCGCTTTGTGCATCCTCAGCCCTTTAATTATGTCCCTCTTTCCACTTGTGCTGTGAAAAGAGCCGGGGAGCGTCTGCCTGCAGCCACCGGCACCTTCTGGCTGAGCGCGTGGGCAGCGGGGCCGATCCTGCCCGCGCTGGAGGCAGGGTGCTGGGTTCGGCAGAGCAGGGGCTGCAGGGCACTGCTGGTATTTGCTGCCATGGGCAAGTAGGAGATGCAGGGGGAAGCACAGAGCTGCCCAGCCGGGGATGCAGAGGTGCCCTTTGCAAGGTCAAACTGTCCCTTGGGCTGCACCTTGGGTCTGGTCAGACCCTCGCTCTCTGCTTTGGGTAACGCTCCACCCAACCTCTGTCCTGCTGCAGTGACCCCCGGTGCAGCCCGCGGGGAGCTGGCAGGGCAGGGGAAGGAGGGTTTGACACATCAGCTCCCAGCTGGCACAAGGATGGCCCTGCCCGATGGGTCAATATTGGGAGCTCTTCGCCTTTTGGAGCAAAACGCCTGGAGATGGGAGGGATGGAGCTCCCTGGGGTGTTGGGCACCGCATGGGCAGGGCACCGCAGCTGCAGGCAGCTGCTGGGTAGGTGGCACGGGGCTCCCGGCACCCACCGCCCCGGAGCATGCGGCATGGCGAGTGGTGGGGACTGGTGACCATCAGTGCCACGGTCTGTGCCAGTGTGTGACCGCCTGGCACTTCTGCCCCCACCTTCACATGCCCCCATGCCAGCAGCCAGAGCTACTGGTTTGACAGGTCTGAGACCTCAGACTGGTTCTCCCCCAGCGCCGATGGCTCTTGTGACCATGACGTAGCTGTGCTGGTTGTCCCGTCTCTAAGGACAAATGGCCTCTGCCCCACGACGGCTCGTGTCCCCCTGTGCCGGCTGAGCCGTGCCAGGAGTGGGGCTCTCCCTGGCAGGGCTGGGGGAGCTGCGGTGGGTGCCAGATCCCGGGGGGCACCAGGGATGGAGAAGGAGGGGGAATGCCAGCACCATTGGCTGTGCTGTGCCGTATGCCAAGGGCTGCTGCTTGCTAGAAAAAAAGCCTCCCAGTTCTTCCCTGTTGGCCACACTGTTGTGGAAGCGAGCAACTGGTTTGCAGGGATGCTCTGCCCAGCGGGGAGCCGCTGAGGAGGGTCCTGGGGGGGGGTCGCAGGGGTGCAAGAGGCGAGAGTCGGGGAAATGCTGGCCCTGAGCCCAGCAGAATGGATCCCTGCCAGCCGTGCTGTGCGTGGGAGGAGGCGGGAGAGCCGGGGGCGAGCAGGGAGGCCAGAGGAGGGGCCCCCGTTCTCCTTCGCCGCTGAGTGAGAAGCTCGGTGGGCGCAGCTGGGGCTGTCCCCTCCTGCCACCGCGCAGCCATCCCAGGCAGCTGCGCTGGAGCCTCTTCGCCTGGCCGAGCATCTTCTCGCCCTGCGGATGAGGACAGCGAGAGGGAGCTGGGGGTCACCGGCATCCGCCTCGCTGGCACACGGCTGGGCAACAGCTGCCCCGCCACAATAGGCAGAGCCTTCGTGGGGGACGGCGAAGCCCCCGCTCCCCTGGGGACCAGACCCTCTCCCCGGCCACCATGGTGGTTTTCATGGGCAGGAACCTCTCCTCGCTTCTGGCTTTCTTCAAGAAGAAGGGTGAGTGAGCGGGAGGGAGGGAGCAGCGCCTTGTCCTTACACAACCCTTGCTTGCCAAGACCCCAGCACCGGGCGCTTGCCCACCTGCAGTGGGCTGGGAGGGGGGTGCTGCCATCCCAGGGGAGGGCAGGGGAGGTCACCTCAGCCCTGGCCT
This sequence comes from Coracias cyanogaster, assembly GCA_033124195.1. Lineage (NCBI taxonomy): Eukaryota > Metazoa > Chordata > Aves > Coraciiformes > Coraciidae > Coracias > Coracias cyanogaster. The sequence goes on along the minus strand of JAVSBS010009917.1, from coordinate 14,812 downwards.
TGTCCCCTGGGAAGTTAACGGAATAAATCACTGCGCTCCTCTTGCCGGAGGGCGGCTGCGAGTGTGCTGGGGTGGGGGGGGTGATGTCGGATGAAGGGCTGCCAAAATTTGGGGACATAAGGGCTTAGGGGAAGGGGAACAGGATGGTGGGGGTGGTGGGGGTGTCTTGTGTCCCCTTCGGGGACTCTGCACCGGTGCAGGGATGCCCGGCGCCATCAGCCGCTCTCCCAGCCTGGCCGTGCCCGCGGTGCCCGCTCGCTGTGCCGTGGGTGCCGGCGGAGCAGAGGCCGGTGTGGCGGCATGGCGCGGCAGGGCGGGCCGGCTCCATTGTTCCGGGCCTGCTCCTTTGTGTGCCGGAGCCAGAGCATGGCCGCCTCGCTGCCTGGCCAGGGGAGGACGGGGGACATGGGGGCTACGGGGGCAGGGGATGGGTGTGTGGCACTGGCGATGCTGAGCAGCAGGTGCCATCTCCCTGGGGTGCTGCCACCGGTCCTGCTGGTTTCCTGTGCTCGCCCTTCCCTTCCTCAGCTTGGAATTGTTTTTTCTTTCCGGGCAGGAAGAGTTTGAGGCGTCGCGGCAGGCAGGAGCAGGCAGGGCTGTGCCCGCGGTGCCCTGGCTGGGTGATGCCAGGCACAGCCCCCAGCAAGTGCCCAGGGCTGGTCCTGGGCACCCCAGGGTGGTGCTGGTGGTTTGTGCGGAGGGGGCTGTGAGATGAGGTGTGGAGGGCCCTGTGCTGGCTGTGACTTGTCTTATGGGGTTTGCAGCACCTGGGGAGATTTGTGGGGGGGGATTTGAGTCCCCTGGGAGCTCTGTGCCTCAGTTTCCCTCAGCCGTGCCCTTCCCAGCCTGCCTGGCCACGGGGTGAGTCCCTGCTCTTGGGGAGCTTTGCAAGGCCTGGGGATGATGCAACCCTCCAAAGGGAAAGTCATCATCTTTCTATCCTCGTTTAATCCTCCCCGTGCTGCCGTTTCTCCGCTGAGCTCCCCACAGCCCCCCACACCTCACTGCCTCGTTTGCTCCTAATGAAGGTGCTGGGGAGCAGGCCCTGTAGCTTCGTGGTGGAGACAGCCCACCTCCGGCATATCAACCGCTATCTCACACGGCGTTTCCAGCGCCCGGTTCAGAGATGAGCAGGATAACATCACCCTGGGCCGGCTGTCATCACCCAGCGCTTCTCCTGGCTCGCCAGGACTGCGTCCTGTGGGTGGGGGTGCATCAGTGGGTGCCCCCCACCCAACCTGACCCCTCTGTCTCCCCAGGCACTGCCAAGGGCGAGGGGGAGAAGCGGCTGAGCGTGCAGTACACGGCGGGTGAGGAATGCCCCGACAACGTCTTCTTCCCCAGCACACGGCCCCCGCACCTGGAGGAGCTGCACAACCAGGCCCAGCAAGGACTGAAGTCCCTGCAGCACCAGGGTAGGTGTCCCCAGCCCTGCGGTGGCCCTGGGGACATGGTGGAGGGTGCAACCAGCCGGCCCCAGGTCCTGGCTGGCCGGGCAGCGTGGGCGGCGCAATGGGGCTGACCAGAGTCCAGCGCTGGGCTGGCAGTGGTGCCGGGGCTGTGAGGGCAGCACCAGCAGTCTCGGCAGCCCTTTTGCTGGCTGGCGGCTCCCCCGGCTCCCCCAGAGGGATTTACCCGCTGCCTTCCCTCCCCAGAGAAGCAGAAGCAGACCAAAAGTGCCTGGGACCACGGGGACACCAGCAGCATCCAGGTGAGCCCTGCTGAGGGGCTGGCTCGGTCCCCATGCTCCTGGGGTGCCTTGGGGGTGAGGGGACACAAGGTGGTCCCTCCGCCACCCCCGGGTGGTTTTAGGGGGCTGAGGGCAAATGAGAGACCAGCCAAGGCTGCAGGACTGTGGCTGGGAGGTTTGCGCTGCAGGAAGGGGCCGTGCGTCCCTTGGTGTTATCCCCTTTGCCCCATGACGAGCTGCTGTCCCTGTCTCTGTCCCCATCCTCATCCTCGCCACATCCTGTCCTGCCTTCTGGGGCTCTGCCCAGGGACCCCCACCGTGCCTGCGTCCCCCTGTCCCCTCTCCTCCTGCCCCATCGGTGTCCCCTGGCAGCCCTGAGCAAGGTGGGGTGATGGGGCGGTGCGACGGGGATCGTTGGCCATATCCGGACCATCGGCCATATCCAGCCTGGTGGCCGGGCCCCTCCCTGGCTGCTGACGAGTTGAAACTCCCACTCTCTTGGCCGAGCTGGGCTTTGGCACTTCCCGGGGCTCTGACCCCACTGCCAGCACCTCGCCCGCCCCTGTTTGCTCAAGCCGGTGCCTCCTGCTGGCTCTTGGCCCCCTTAACCCCTTGGAAGCAGAGGGCCAGGAGCGCTGGGCGGGCAGGGCTGGCTCAGGATGGCGTGTTGGAGGGCTTGGGTGGTGGTTCATGCTCATGTGGCTCATCCCAACCTCTGCCTGTGCCAAGAGATGCTTTGGAGAGATTGGGGGACCACTGAAAGCTGTGCCCATCATGGGGTTGTGCCCAAGGGGACATTCCCGTGCTCCAGGTCCCCAGCATGGCCGCGTTGCTGCCTGCCTGTCCCCGTTCCCCTCCCCACATCAGCCCCACGCCCCTGTCCCAGCCATGGCAGCCCTCCAGCCGCGGGCTCTGGGGCACAGCAGGGCTGGGCGCGGCCGTGGGGCCATTTTCGGCTTGGCACAGCAGCGAGGCCTGGGGTTCCCTCGAGTGCTCCTCTGTTGGGCTGGACCCCAGCTCGTCTGCTCTCCGGGGGGCTGCGAGGCCAGGCGGGGGTCCCCAGGGCTGCTCCGGGCCCCGCTCCGGGTGGGAGGACTCTGGATGCCGGCGTGGCTGACTCAGCCTTTGGCCCTCGGAGAAGCTTTTGTCTCAGCAGCGCTGGGCTGCGGAGTCAGTTTGCGGCGGAGAAGGGGCCTGGTGGGGGCCGGGGCAGCTCCGTCCACGCGGCCCAGGGTCCACCTGAGCCCACTCTTTGCCCACACAGTCCTGCGCATCCTCAGAGGATGACAGCGCGTCCTTCCGGAGCCGGGCAGCCTCCTGTGCCACGGAAAACACCTCTGAGGACGCCCTCTCCATCCGCTCCGAGATGATCCAGCGGAAAGGTACCTGGCTGGGGGGCTGCGGGGGCTGCGGTCTGTGAGCTGAGGGGGTGCGAGGGGGGCCGAGGCGCATAGCAGCAGAGCTGGGCTCAGCGTTGGCGTGGCCATGAGCCAGCGCAAGGATTTGTTGGGGCCCTGGGAGAGAAGAGAGCAACTCTGGCTGAGTCAGAGCGTTGGGGCTGGGCGAGGGGGACAGATGGACAGACAGACACCCTCTCCTCCCTGCTCAGACTGGGCGGCTGTTTGGCAGCTGCTGGTGTGTCTCTGGGCTGTGCCGAGTGCCTGAGCCCGGCTTGTCCTGGAGCGTCTTCAGCAGTGGGGGGCTGCTGGGGATACTGGGGATGCCCTGTCCACGGACCCGCTCATGCTTCTCACAGGTTCCACCTTCCGACCGCATGACTCCTTTCCCAAATCCTCGGAGAGGGCTGGCAAGAAGAGGAAAGAGAGGAGGACGACGGTGCTGGGCATCCCTCAGCATGTCCAGAAGGAGCTGGGTAAGTTCTGGGGGCAAGGGGAGATTTTTAGGGTCTGGCCTCATTGCCCAGGCTCTTTTTGCCTTGTCTCGGTGCGTCTGCCTTTGGATTATAGCAGGTTTGTCTCTCCCTGCTCCCAGGTCTCAGGAACAGCCAGGAAGCCAAGGGACACTCCGAGGCTGATGGGCGAGGGCAAGCAGGGCGCGGGAGCAGCCAGGCGCCCCAGCCCTTGCTGAACGGTGGGCAGGTCTCCGGCGACGCCATCCGCATCCCCACCATCGACGGGAAGCTGCAGCCGCTGGCTGTCCCTGGGGGGGCCCGTGTCTGCTTGGGAGCTTTGGAGGAGGCAGACGCAGCCCTGCAGAAGCACATCAACCGGGTTTACTACGACGACACGTTGGTGGGGAGGAAGACGGTGGCCAAGCTGTCACCCATGGTGCGGCCAAAGTCTCTGGCCGTGCCGGGCATGACCACCAACGCCAGCCCCCCGGAGCTGCTCAGCCCCGTCATGTCCATCTCACCCCAGGGCACCTACATGTCCAAGATCATCCCCAACGCCATCCTGCCACCCATGGTGGACGTGGTGGCCCTGACACGGAGCAGCGTGCGGACACTGAGCCGCTGCAGCCTAGTGTCCTCCAGCCCGGCCTCGGTGCGCTCCCTTGCCCGCTTCTCGGAGCACAGCGCCCGCAGCCGCGAGCCCTCCTCCTCCAGCGACAACTGGAGCCACTCGCAGTCCACAGAGACCATCGTCTCCAACAGCTCCACCATCTCCTCCCAGGGCGGCTCCGACCGCCGGCAGCCCGAGGCAGGGCCGTGCAGTGAGGCGGATGCCGCGGCTCGCTCGGACACCGACCAAGTCAGCGTCTACAGCTCCGTCAGCTTCGCCAGCTCCTGCTCCAAGCCCACCACCGGCCCCACGCCTGTGGTCCCCGGGCTCCTGGCCGTGGGGAGCAGCAGCGGCCGAGTGTCCCCCGCCTACAGCATGAGCAGCCAGGCCGAGGGCTCGGACACGGGCAGCCTGGCCAGTGAGCGCTCCTCCACCCGCAGCGTCTCCCTCAGGAAGATGAAGAAGCCCCCAGCCCCACCTCGCAGGACCTTCTCGCTGCACCAGAAGGCCGAGGGGGAGCCCAAGGTGCTGGGGCTGCCCCCCAAGCCTGACCGGCGGTCCCAACGGGAGAGCAACGCGCCCTGGTCCCCGCGCCCCGAGCCCTTCAGCCCCACGGCCGAGGACGAGGTGTTCTCCCCATCATCGCTGAGTGAGACCAGCAGCCTCCGCTCCGAGAGCCTGGCCGGCACCAGCTCCCCCGAGGCCTCGCGGGCCGGCCCTGGGGTGACGGTGGTGCTGAGGGAGCCCCAGGCTCAGCCCAAGTGGAGCTGCCCGGATGGGTCTGACCGCACCATGTCCCCTTCCAGTGGCTACTCCAGCCAGAGCGGGACGCCCACGCTGCCCACCAAGGGACTGGGACCCCCGTCTGTGTCCCCGGGCAGGGCTCAGCCCCAGAAGCCGGACCGGGTCTGCTCCCTGCAGTCGCCTGCGCTCTCGGTGTCCTCCTCCCTCACCTCCATCTCCTCCTCAGCCTCAGACCCGGCCCCCCCTGAGACTCTTCCTTGCCGCTCGGACCGGTTCGTCATCCCGCCGCACCCCAAGGTGCCCGCGCCCTTCTCCCCACCACCCACCAAGCCCCAGCAGCCCACGGCCCCCACTGGCCCCCTCCTCCCTTCACCAGACCCACCCGCACCCAGCACTGTCTGCCAGGAGTCCTCGGCCAAGCCCAGCGGCAAGTCCCCGCCACCATCACCACCGCCTCCCTACCACCCGCCTCCCCCGCCGGCGAAGAAGATGGAGGGGAGCCCCCAGACCACCAGCGAGGCTCCTACCGACACCACCTGGCCCCCACCGCCCCCCCCCGCGCCGGAGGACCACGACCTGTCCATGGCAGACTTCCCCCCTCCAGATGAAGCCTATTTCTCCAGCCTGCCCGAAGCTGCACCAGCTCCAGCAGCCGGGCAGAAAGCGGCACCAAGCCCTGGGCCTGCGTCTTCCCCGTTCTCAGCCGCCGTCTCCTCGCGCACCCAGCAGCAAGGGCCACCGGCTGGGCCAGCGCAGCCGCCTTGCCCCACCAAACCACTTCCCGAGGCCACCGTGCCCCCGCCACCGCCTCTCCCTCCACCCTCGGCTCCGGCTCCACCACCCCAAACCAGCCTTAAGAAGGTGGCCAACGGTCCCCGCGCAGACGCCAAGAAGGAGCCGGTGTCGCGGAGCAAGAGCAGCCCGGTGCCCAAGGAGGACGCCAGCCTGCCCATCGTCACGCCCTCGCTGCTGCAGATGGTGCGGCTGCGCTCCGTGAGCGTGGAGCCGCCCGTTGGGGCCGAGGAGCGGCCGGCACCCCAGAAACCTGTCCGCCGGTCCCTGTCCACGCGGCAGCCCCCTCCTGCCAAAGACGCGGTGCCTTCGAACCAGCTCCACCACGCCGTGCACCTGAAGGCCGCCGCCTTGGCCTCCAGCGAGGCTGCGGAGAAGCCTCCGGGCAGCAGAGCAGCTTTGCCCGGCCCCGAGGGGCCCCCCGGCGATGGCCACCTCTCCCCCAGGAACAAGTCGCCGGCTTCCACCGCCAGCTTCATCTTTGCCAAGAGCTCCAAGAAGCTGGTGATGGAGACAGCCTCGTCCCCTGAGGTGCAGGCTGACCTGAAGAGGAACTTGGTGGCCGAGCTGATGAATTTCTCGGGGCAGCGCTCGGCAGCCCCGGCTGCCGCCCAACAGGGCCCTGGCAAGCCACAAGCCCACCGAAAACCTGGCAAGATCCCCCCTCCAGTAGCCAAGAAGCCTTCGCTTGGCCTGGGAGCGGCTCCTCCCTCCTTGAGCCCAAAGGTGCCGGGGGCAGAGGCGCTGGGCTCCCCGGCACCGGACGGGAAAGCCAAAGCAGTGCCGGCGGACGAGAGCAGGACTAAGAGCGAGCCGGCAGGGACGGTGGCCTCGGGGACAGACAGCAGGAACACGGCGGAGCCACCATCTCAGAGCCCACAAGGTATGCGGGATGAGGTCTCGGTTCAGCCCCAGTGTGGGATGATGCCACCCTAGGTTCTCAGGTTCCTGAGCTCTAGGCTCCTCGCACAGCACCTGGGCCATGTTGGGGCCAAGATGGCTCCAGGATGGCCATGAGAGCCCGGCCAGACTTGGGGCAGGGCCATGGGAAGCTGGGGCTCAGGGTGGCTGATGGGCTCTTCCCTCCTGCCTTGCAGACGGACGAGGAGAGACAGCTTGAAGGACGGAGCTGCAGAACTGGTGCCCCCGCGGACAGGAATCCAAATCTCTCAGGGACCTGGGCAGGTCAACGGATGAGTGTGGAACTGGCAACTAACTTAATACAGGAAGCAAACAGCCTTAGCCTCCACGGCCTTGATGATATTTATGCAAAAATGGTGTTGGTTTCACTACAGGTTTACTTTGCTTTTTTTTTTTTTAAATTTTACTGGACTCGAGGCCTACGCCCAAAGCCAGCCCCTCCTTCCTGCCCCTGCCGCTTGGTTTGCGTGGGGGCAGAGCAGCCGGGCCCAGAGGAGCTCGGGGGCCAAAGATGCTGGAGCTGGAGCCGCTCTTCTCCCGGCCAGCCAGGCCCGCCAGGAATCGAAGCACTTTGGACCAGGGAATGGGAAGGCTTCAGCCGCTGCAGCGCCCGAGGGGCTGCGGACAGGGGCAGCAGGATAGGACGGAGGGACCAGGGCATCAGCCCTTGAAGGGATGGCGAGAGGGGGCTCTTGGCCAGCACCGATCTCCACCCGAGCCGTGCTGGCCGCAGGGCAGAGGGGAGCCCCGTTGCCCCACGAGCTGGTCTTCAGGCCCTGGGGTACAGCCTTGATTTCTGTTTCTGTAAAACTCGGGTCACATTTTTATTTCTTTGATTGTTAAAAAAAAAAAACCCCAACAAAACCAACAAACCAAACCCAACCAAACCAAAAGCAACCAACCCTCTGCTGCCGAGTAGCTGCTCAGAGCTCTGTACCTGGCTGGTAAAAATGATGACCGAAGCTTGCTGCCTTCTGTGCTTCCTGGATCATGGCCACAGCCTTGCCCTGCCCCGCGCTGGGAAGCTCTGGGGTGGGTACAGACCCTGCAGGTGGTGGGCGGAGGGCTTGGGCAGCACTGAAAGGCAGGAGCAGCGCTGGCTGCCAGCTCAGCCACCTCCCCCGGACAGACAGACACACCCGCTGCAGTCAGCCTGACATTTTATTGGGGTTTACGACAAGACAGATGGTTCCCGAGTCAGTGTTTAAGGCCCACGGGCTCAGGACGGACCCACGAGTGCTGCCTGTGGGCTCCTGGCCGAAGAGCAGCACCAGCAGAAGAGCCAGGGAGGCCCGGGCAGAGCAGGGGACAGGACCTGCCTGGCTGTCCCCAGCTCTGTTAGCAGCAACACAGTTTTGAGCAAGCAGCCTTCCCTTTCTGCCCTCACCGCAGCACATGCCATCCCAACCGGGAGCAGCGGGCAGGGTGTCCAGTCCATGGCACAACTGGGAGAGCCGATGGCCCCAGCGTGGAGCCTGAGGCCATGGGCACAAGTCACACAGGTCCCTTAAGTGCGATGCCACCACCAGTCCCCAGCGCTGGCACCCAGCCGAGGCATGAACGCTGGCTGAGCAGGGCCAGGGGGATGTTGGAGGCAGCTCTCCAGGGGGGAGAGCTGAAAATTCAGTCCCAGAGCCCCCAGGTCCCGTAGGGCTGAGCCCCCGGCACGGGGCACTGGGGAGGAGATGGCAGGGACCAGGGAGGAGAGCCTGGCGGAGGTGGTGGAGGGGGCCAGGCAGGAGGCGCGAGCTGCGGCTCCAGCGCTTGTTAGCCAATGCTCCCACCCTTCAGGCTTTTACAGGAGACCGTTCCCAGCTTGGTCAGGAAGTTTCTCTGCTTCCACTGGGCGATACAGTCCTCGGAGATGCGGAAGTCGGCCTGGGAAACAGAGCACAGGAGGCAGGGTCAGGCCCAGGCTGCTGGCAGCACCTTGCTCAGCTGGTGGAGAGGGTGGTGTCCTCCAGCAGCAAACATGGGCAATAGCCGATTTGGGGTCATCCGGAGGTGGCACAGTGGTATCTACGTGTCCCTAAGCACTGCCACACTCAACGCCTGGAGCTCCAGCTACTCGAAGCTATGGCCCAGCCTCCCCTGGCACAACTTGAGGCCATTTCCTCTCAGCCTGTTCCTTGGGAGAAGAGCCCAACCCCACCTGGCTCCAAGCTCCTTTCAGGAAGTTGTCGAGAGCCAGAAGGTCTCCCCGGAGTCTCCTTTTCTACAGACTGAACACCCCCAGGTCCCTCAGCCGCCCCTCATAAGACCTGTGCTCTACCCCCTCACCTGCAACTTCTCAAAGACCTTCTTCTTTGGCTTGAGCTCGTCTTCGGGGTCCCCGTCCTCGTAGCCCTCCACGTAGACGCGCTCCCCGGCACAGCACCCGGCCGGCGGGTCCAGAAGCTCCACCTGCCGTGGCTCCCCCACACTGTGGAGGGGTGCGGGGGAAGCAGAGTCACCACACGGTGATACCCACCTGCCCCCCAGCACCACCGGGCTCTGGAGCAGGAGAGGGGGGTCTGAACTGCACCCCTGGAGGGGTTCGGTCCCGAAGCCCCCCTCCCTCACCTGGAGGCACACAGCACCATGCCCTGCGACTCCACACCCCTCATGGCCTTGGGCTTCATGTTGCAGAGCAGCACCACCAGCCTGTCCTGCAGCTGCTCCTTGGGGACGAACTGCACCAGGCCGCTGACCACCGTGCGGGGCTCAGCCTCACCCACGTCGATCTTCTCCACGTACAGGCTGTCAGCATCCGGGTGCTGCCGAGCAGAAGCAAGGTGAGGAGCAGAGCAGGGGACTGGAGTGGCAGAGAAGAAGGGGGCAGACCCCGCACGCCCACCTGGAAGGTTACTCCCCTCTCCCCGTTGTGCCTGTACCTTCTCCACACTGATCACTTTGCCGACACGGATGTCCAGCTGGGATGGGATCACTGTGTTCTCGGGCTCTGAGTTCTTGGTGCCCTTCTCTGCAGGCTCTGCAGTGCCAAGGGAACAGTTGTGCCACTCAGCATAAACCCAGGGAGCTGGCCAGGCCCTGGGGAGCACACAGTGACCCCCAAATGCCAGCCCTGGGGTCTGCTGAATTCCCTGCTAGTCTCTGTACCAGAGAGCAAAGTCCCTTCTCTGCTTTGCTGGCCTCTCAAAGACCAGAGAAGCATACTGAGCAGCATTCTCCCAAGGAACAACTGATAGGACAAGAGGAAACAGCCTCACGTTGCACCTGGGGAGATTTATGTTGGATATTAGGAAAAATTTCTTCCCCAGAAGGACAGCCAGCCCTGGCACTGGCCTTTCCTCACCCTTCCTAATGCTCTCCTGGGCTCCTACAGATACTGAAGTTTCAGAACTTCTCTCTAACCTGAGCCCCTGGAGGGACTCTCTCCCACCCAGCCCTGTGTGGCCAAGGCCCCACTTCCCCAGCTCCCAGCTCCTCCTTACTGGCTTTGGGATACGCCGCCTGGGTCAGCTTCTTCAGTTCCGGGCTGTTGAACTTCTCTCTGATGGGGTCAAGCAGTTTATTCAGGGCCACTTCCACCGAGTTCTTCAGGTCGCCGGGATGCACGACCTGTATCACAACAAATAGACGGGTTCCCACATGGATTCCTTCTGAGTGGGTGGGAGCAGCACAACTGGATTCACTGATCCAAGGCCAGAGAGGTAGGAACTGGAGACCAAGCAGGGCAGGGAGATGAACCCCAACCTTGGCCTGATTTCTGCTCAGAAAACCAAGCCCCTCTTCTGGTCACTTTTGCTTGCAGCCTCAACTGGGAAGAGCTGAAGCCAGTTAAACTGCTGCTCTGTTCCAGGATGTGGCTGTCGTGGTCCTGTCCTGCACCAGGACAGCTGGTGCCCCAACATCCCTCACCCTTCCTCTCACTTTCAGGCTCTCCTGGCTAGGAGCACCCTGCCACCCTACAGCCACTTGGCCATGCTCTGCTCCACACCTCTTCCCGGTGTGGATTCCCATCTCCCACTGCTGCTCAGAGCCCTCCCAGGGCTCTCGGGAGCCTCAGGGACAGGGAGAGGGTTCAGTCCATCCCAGCACTCACCTGCTCAGCGAAGTCCTTCTCCAGGGCCTCATAGGCTGTGTAGGTTTTGTTTCCTCCCCACTTTTCTTCTCGCAGAACCACAAACTCTGCAATGCATAGATTTGAAGGCTCAGATTAACCCAAGCAGAGATTCAGCCTCAGCAAAACCCCTCGTCCCTCTTAGCCCAAGAGCTGAGGGGTGGGACCGCAGCAGGGGCTGGGGAGGGGGCACTCAGGGGCAGGCTCCTCCAGGGGACGCACACTCCTGTCCCCTCCTCTTACCCACAGGAAAAATAAGCCCCAGCACCCGAGCAAGATGAGCCCCTCACCTGACTTGAGGGGAAAGAGGACGTGCTTGATGAAGGAGAGAACGCCGTTGTTCTCTATGTTCCCTGGCTCGCAGAAAGCCTTCCTCAACTTCTTCTTCACATCCTCTTTGCGGTCCAGAAGATCAATCTTTGAGTCCTGCAGGAAGAGATTTTCCACAGCCCTTCACCCAACCTCTTGCTCAAAAGAGGCAACTCAGGCTGGAGTTGCTGCAACTTCTTAGAGGTCATCTTCCCTTGGGGTGCAGCCTCTCTGCCCCCAACCCTTAACGCATCCCCACAGAACCCCTGACCACAGCCACTGTTCAGGGACCAACCTCTTCTGACGAGCTCATTTTGCTGCCTGTCAGACCAGGAACCATCGGGTTCATCAAATGGATGCGCTTGGCATAGCCCAGGGAAGGAAGGTACTGGGAAAAAAGCAAGGAGGCAAGTAATGGACAATCTTTGGAAGACCAGCTTTAACTCACAATCTTGTTTGCTCCTGGCTCCAGACAACCTGGGGACCCAGAAAGCCATCAGGGGTTCACAAGGCGCCTACAGCCACAGCCAGGGAAGTGTGGCAGCACTACTGTGCGCACCAGAACCCCACGGACCATGAGAGCAACAGCAGGAGCTGCAAAGAGCCCTGTGGTGCCAATCAGAATCACGGACACGCTTCTCCCAATGGATTAGCACATGTTCAAGCCCTGAGCCAGACACCAGCATCGTGGGGAACTCACCAACACCCTTGCTCCTCACCTTCTCTGCAAAGGTGAATATCTTCCTCTGATCAACTCCTCCAAACTGTGCGTCGACCTTGAGGTACTCCTCGTCCAGCGCCTGTGGAGAGACACACACAGCCTTGGGTCTGGACCCAGGGCTCCACCGTCCAGCTGTGCTCAGCCTTCAGAGGTCCTGCCTGTCCCCCAGGATCTGCCCAGCCTCTGTCAGGGCACTCCTGCCCTGGGAAGGATGGCAGCTCTCCAGTCTGCCTGCTGTGCTGCACCTGGCCAGTAAAAACAGCTCTGTGCTCATGCTATGCTGAGAGAATTGGGTTTGTTCAGCCTGGAGAAGGCTCCGGGGAGACCTTCTTGTGGCCTTTCAATACTTAAAGGGTCTGTCAGAAAGATGGGGACAGACTTTTAGCAGGGCCTGTTCCGACAGGATGAGAGATGATGGCTTGAAACTAAGCGAGGGAGGTTTAGACTAGAGAGAAGGAAAGAATTTTTCACCCTGAGGGTGGTGAGAACCTGGCACAGGTTGCCCAGAGAGGTGGTGGCTGCCCCATCCCTGGCACCATTGCAGGGGAGGTTGGCCGGGGCTCGGAGCAACCTGCTCTAGTTGCAGATGTCCCTGCTCCCTGCAGGGCATTGGAACTAGATGAGCTTTAAAGGTGCCTCCGCACCCAAACCGTTCTATGATTCTATCCACAGCTCATGTACTAACGAGTTTCCTTCCTGCGCTGTCTGCACCCCACTGGGGCTGCCCCGGCTCTGACACGAGGTGCTGGACCTGCAGGTGCTCAGCACAGAGCCAGGCACGGCTCAGGCTCAGGATTGGTCCCTGGGGTTTGGGATGGACATCTCCACCAGCCCCAAAGCCACATGGAAGTGCAGGGGCTGGGCTGGAGGGTTCCCTGTCTGCACTGCCAGGAAGGCAGCCGACAGCTTCACCCCGTGCTGACTAGGGGCTGGAGATGGAGTGACAGCCCAGAAAACATTCCCAGAGATAATTCTGTCCTGGGTGGAGTACAAGTCACAGCTTCCCAGCATGGTGGGGACTGGAAGGAACCTCTGCAGATCATCTCATCCAACCCCCCTGGCTGAAGGAGTCTGAGGCTGCCAGTTTAACGGACTGCCCAATAAGTGCATCTCGCACAGGCGTAAAGAACAATCATTCAATATATTTTCCTTTGCCCGCATGGCCACATGTTTAACCCCAAGTGCACAATTCTCCAATGAACACTGCATTTATTCCAGCACAGAACCCAAGAGCAGCACTCGGGTTCCTCAGCCCACCTCTCCCACCCCACCCCATCCACGCTGGGTAAAGGGATGCTGGCAAAAGAGCAAGTCTAACGCAGAGATAAGCAGCTGCACAGGAAACCATGGCCCTGCGGTGGAGCTGGCAGTGCAGGGCACCGGGGGTTTCCTGTCATGACGAGAAAAAACCTACAGTACCATACAAGACATCCCTGGAAAGCCTCATCTGGAGCGCAACAGTTCATCCCTTCAAGAGGGTGGACAAACACCCGGCCAGTGCCCACGGCCATGGTGAGAGCTGTCTGTGCTCCCACGGACACTCACCTGGATGCTCGGGGCTGAAGCGCTGCTCCTGCACCCTCAGGGAGATGTTCCATGACCGCTGTGATGGTCCAAAGGTGACCCTGTAAACCCCGCTGTCACTGAGCCGCAGGTCCCGCAGCAGCAGGGACCCGTTCTCAGGGAAGAGCACAAAACGGCTGGGAGATGTGAGGCGGGGGAAAAACTGTGCGGAGCAGTTGCTGGGAACCCCCTCAACAGCCAGGGAGCAGTTCTGCACTGTGCAGGAAATCAGTTTCTCTGCAGGGTTATTGAATGTCCAGAAAATGGGCACTGGGAAGCGAGGGGCACCATCGAAGGTGTAGGAGACGGGCAGGAGCACGGACTGTCCCACGGTGCCGTTGACCGAATCCTGGTGGACGCTGACGAGGACACCCAGGCTTCCCCCTGCAGAGATGGGGCAGAGGCAGATCAGGGACACTCTTGAGCCCATGGCCAGGAGCAGGGGCTGGTCCTGCTGCCCCTTCCCCTCTGCCAGCCCAGCCCTCGCCCCACAGCCCCTGGGCTGCAGCCCCACGCCCAGCAGCCGCTTCTGGGGGGATCTCCTGGGGGACCCCAGCTCTGGCAGCGAAGGGCTCTGGCCTCTCTGGACTCACAGGGAGCTGCAGGGGCTGAGCCTGCCCAAGAGCCAAGGCAGCGGCCATGGAGAGGGCTGAGAGATGGGCTCCAGAACCCAACCCCTCAGCCCTCCTCGTCCCTTGGCCCTCGAGCACCCTGCGCCGTGTCATGGCAGGTTCCCCTCTGTCCATCGGCCCAGGAAGCGGCTCCCAGCCCTTGCTCCCAGACAGGAACGGGGCAGGCAAACCCACAGCCCCCTCCTGCTCTTCTGCTGCTGCCCAGCCCCTGCCACCATCGCCCTGCCTGGGATGGACACCAGCTCCCAGAGGACACATCTGGTGGGGATGAGGGTCCTGGGGGCCACCCGCGAGCTGTCACCACCACCCACCCACAAAGCCACGCCATCACCAGCCATCCCCAGAGCCAGCCCGTGCCCAGGGAGCCAGCCCAGCCCCAACTCACCCAGGAGCAGCAGGAGGGAGCCGAGGCTGCAGCGGTGCCGCCCAGAGCCCATCTCTGTGTGCTGGGGACAGCCCTGGCCAAGGAACCACCGCGGGTGCTCTGCCTGGCCGGACACCACGCCTCCAGCACGGGGTCAGGGCCACCAGGCTCCCCAGCATCTCCGAGCTGTTGCCTTCGCAAAAGAGGAAGTCGGTGACTCTTCCTCAGCCCACCGCACGCCCCAGGCTTTCTTGGCGAGCGAGCCCCAGCTTTCTTCCTGTGCTCGGCGAGTGCGGCTGGCAGGACCCCAACAAGAGAGGGGGTCACAGCCCCAGCCCCGCTGCCTCGCTCCACTCACTGGTGCTCCTCAGCCAGGGCACAGGCTTGGCCAAGCTCCCGGCCAGAGCTGCCGCTACATGGGCAGCTCCCGCTCCCCAACCAAGGGGCTCCCCGTGCCCTGGGATCCAGGCTGGGAGCCAGGCCTTGGGGCTGGAGCCCCTCGCATGCATCCCCCCTGCCAGAGGCAGCCACAGCAGAAGCGTGGCCCCAAC
>JAVSBS010009914.1:0-15183 GCA_033124195.1 Coracias cyanogaster | reverse complement strand
AGGAAGGCAGGGGAAGGTCTATTCACAAGGGTTTGTAGTGATAGGACAAGGAGTAATGGTTTTAAGCTAGGAAAGGAAAGATTTAGGCTGGATATTAGAAAACAGTTCTTTAACATGAGGGTTATAGATCACTGGAACGGGCTGCAAAGAGAAGTAGTGAAGGCCCTATCCCTGGAGTCATTCAAGGTCAGGCTCAATGAGGCTCTGAGCAACCTCACCTAGGTAGGGATGTCCCTGCTCGTGTGAGGAGGTTGGACCAGATGACCTCTAGAGATCCCTTCCAGCCTAGAATATTCTATGATTCTATGGCTTTTAATATGCTACCAAAACTATTAAGGCCTTAGTTTTTGTTATAAACCTGTACCAAAACCCAGGCAATTTGCTAGTTTCACTGTAGCAGTTGTCCTGGCATCTGGGGAGATAGTGTATGTAAAAACTAAAGACATATTCTTATAACTCTTATCCTGTTCTCTCAAAGAAGACACCAACATGATGCTTGGAATTAGATGACTTGTTTACAAGGTGTATTGTACTCTGAAAGTTCATGACTGGAATCATTACAAAGGCTATAGTTCAATGACATGTAAAAAGTTCTGGAAGCTGCAACCTGCACAGAGTCTGATCTAGAAATGTCCTCAGAATCAAAGGCAAATGCCTGATGGGTAACCTCCCTCTTAGCTGTATTTCTAGTCATTAACTGGGAATGAAATGGCGTATGCAATCCTTCTAGCATGTTACACATTGGCTGGAATTCCATCATAGAAGTGATAACAGGTACATGATATGATTCTGCTGAGAAGCAGATTTTGGAAAGGAAATTCATTATATAATATAATGTTTGTATGCTTCAAAATATATCTTGATGTAATAGAACGCACTTAATGGTACCTAGTTAATGATATTATCAATTTACCATAAGTTTTTAACATCAAAACTAGTTCTTCTGGCTTTATCCTCAATTGTTATTACTTCTATAAATGCTTAGGTGATACATACATCTGGTCTTCACTTCTCACAATGGTTTAAGTTCTCCAGTGCATAAGGAATAAATGAAGAAAAAAGTTATCCTTGGAAGTAGAGGGAATTTTCACTTCCTTCTATCCTTCAACACTGTTTAGACTTGCAAATAATGTTAAGAAAAATTACCATCTAGATTTGTGGCCAGGCTGACATATGCGTAACAGTTAGGAAGGAAAATAAGTCAGCTGAGATGTCAGTCAGAAGATGTTTAAGCTGTAATGATAAAGAGAATCAAAGGGTTTGTTCTAGTTTTAATTAACACTAAGGGGACAGAAGAGAAAATTCACATTAACATTCTGAGTAATCTTGAACATTCATTGTTTTCTGGCAGTCTTAGTCAGCAGCCTATTTGAATCATTCAGTCTTAGAAAATTGTATTATGATGTATTGGTTTGATCACTTCCCTAAATCTGTTTGGAACGCAGCCATCATTTAGTAGGCTGTAGAATAAAACCATCTAAAGTACTTCATTAAAAAATAAAAAAAAAGAGAGAGAAGAAAGAGTAGATAAACTACAACAGAAATTTAAATTTCAGATCTATATACCAACAAGGAATATAAAATCATGCCTGAGTGATCAAATGGGATTTTCCTTTGTTAATATTAGTTACTATAAGTCCTATAACAACCATTTAATCTTCAACCCACTTTTATCACAGTAATTGGATGTACCTGCAAAACTTTATGGTGAGATTCACCTTGAAAGCTGTGCTAAGAAATTGTGCTAAACGTCATAAACAAACAAATAATAAAACTGCACATCTTCCCTTATGTAACAGCCATCTGACATCTTTAAGGGTTAAAAACAGCAGAAGAAAAGTTTGCAGAGCAAGTCCAAGTCACTTGCACAGTTAATTTGTTTTTGTTGAGTCCATTTCTCAATATTGATTTTTGATCTGGGCAATACATTGCAAGGAGCTGAAATTCTTGCAGCTAAAAGTGGTTGCTTTGTTTTGTTTATTCTAGTGTGGAAAGTGCATATCTTCATACAATTATAATTTGTGTGGTTTTTTTTCTAAATAGAGGAAGGAATGTGAAGTACTTCAGGGTTCATTTCATAATAGTTTGTGGGCACCCAATACAAAATAAACCCCTTCAAAAATCCCAGGTCAATCCTTGCCTATACTTCTGAATACTTAGACTCTGGGTGCATACACTTTCTATTAGTTATTCATCTAGTGCCTACATTTCTGCTGATAGATGTTGAAGTGCTGGAGCCCGAGTTGTGGGCCTCAAGTTGGAGTCGACCTGTGAATGAGTCACAAGCTAGCAGAATGTTTTGTTTTGTTTTTCTTATTGGCTTCATGTTCCAGAGGCAGAACCTGGCCCACCTGTGGCTCTGCCCTCACGCAGGTGGTCATGGTTGGGGTGGTGGGTGAGGCCAGGATTATATTAGCCAGGAGCTTCAGTTAGGGTTGGTTGCATCTTGCTGAGCTCTCTTGGTGGTGTCCTTTCATGTGAAGGGCCACTGAGGAGCCACCTCTCTCCATTGTGTCTAGCAGGCGATACTGGCACCACAGAGGGCAGTGGAGAAGCTGGGCCCACAGGAACCTATGGCAGGACTGCCTGAAACAAGACTTGTTAGGGGCTGTTGCTGAGTTCAGCATTGACCTGTGTGATCAGGCAACTGCTGGCAGTGTAAAACGATGATGGCTGAACCAGCTTAAGAGATGTGCACTCAACAACCATGTTGTTAAACAGCAGCAAAATGCCTTGCTCGCATCACACGCCATAAGGACTCCCCAGTGAAGTTTTCCCTTGCCTGTGGGACCTGAGCTGGAAAAGTTCATGAATTGTCTCCCAGATAGGCACAATGCCAGACTGACATGAAAAAGGAAAATTAAAGCTGTAGTAATTAACATTTTTATAACATGGAATCACAGAATCATTCTGGTTGGAAGAGACCTTCAAGATCATCAAGTCCAGACGTTAACCCAGCACTGCCAGGTCACCACTAAACCATGTCCCTAAGTGCCATTGCACATCTTTGAAATACCTCCAGGGATGGTGACTCCAACACATCCCTGGACAGCCTGTTCCGGCTCTTTACAACCCTTTCGAAGAGGAAATTTTTCCTAATATCCAATCTAAAATTCCCCCAGTGCAACTTGAGGCCATTTCCTCTTGTCCTGTCACTTTCTACACAAACTAGAACTGAACTTTTCCCTAGTGTCCTCTGTCCCCAGTGTGATCCCTAGTGACTAAGCAAGGAAGTCTTTCCCTATTCTATGATGGATGGAGGACCTTCCTTGTGATTGAGAAAGCTTCACCCTGAATGTTTTTGCCATACTATTTAGGGCTGCCCTGTAAGAAGTGATAAACAGGAGTTCTGGTGCTCTCAAAGTATGAAAGGCAGTTTAAATCTTTCCTAGTGAGTAAAAGACAGGAATCTATTTGTTTCTTATTGTCTGTTTTCACAAGAGAAAAAGCTGATTCAGCACTGGTTTGCAGTGGACAGGTTTTGACCACATCCCAAGCCAGAGTCAGATATACCTATATCCAGATCCACCAGTGAATCTCTTACAATGAGAATAAAGTCCCATTCCTCTGTATGGAAATTCTTATTTCTTATGCTAAAAGTTTTTTTGCTCTGTCATCTGGCTTTTATAGATCCTCCTTTTAGACCCATATTTCTCTATTCTGTTCATAAATTTCAAGGCATCAGTTTAAAAGCTAGTTTCCTTGCAATTTGTAAAGATATTTCTGGAATAGATTTAGTGTCATTTAGTCTAAATAAATGATTACAACTATATTTTATTATTCCATTGTGCTTGACAGCACAAAAGTCTTTCTTTCAAAGAGAACCAGATTTATTGGGAAAGGAAATGACAATTTCAGTCCATAAACAATTACAGGGTTTTGCAATGAAAAATATAGATCAGAATGAAGATTAAATTTAAAATGTACAAGCCAGATAGTAACAAAATAGTAGCTAAAACACTGTTAAAGCATTGAAATGGTTTGTGGGAGAAAAATTTAATACATTGTTTTCAAGTTTCAAAAAACTTGGCAAGTACTCTACCCAGCAGTATTCATTTTGGACTATCTCCATCTCACACACCAGTGTAATCAGGCTTATCCAAAATATAAAACCTTCATCAGGAGAAACTGTGGGATACCAAACTTAAGATATTTATCCTATAGCCCAGTGGCTGCGATGCTTCCCTGAAGATGAGGTACTGTTGTTTACAATCTTTCTCTGAATAAAATGCATCCGAGAAATGACACCAGGTCTGCCTTGTCTAGATATCCTGCAGGTAGCAATGGCCATGACCATCTCTGTTTCATCTTAGACCTGAAAAAAAAAAAACAAATTAAAAAAAAAAAAACAGATTTGAAAGACCTTCCCAGGAGTTTGTTTTTCAAAACTGGTAAGTTCCTGGGCAACATTTCAGTTCTGTTTTTTTCATGTTGTTAGTCAACTGCTACACTGAAATCCTAACCAACTGAAGCCATGATGACTATCAATGGCTATCAATAGCAGGTTCATGGAGCCAATATAGAGTATCTTACAGCTACAAGTTTTTTAGTGTATCAAGCATGCTTTGGAAATAACGGTTAGTTATAACAGTGAGGGTGACGTTGCGAGAGGTGCTGTGTAGCAGGCTTGCCACGCACTATTTTGGTTAGAGTTTTTCCCCAGAAGAAAAGTCATTGGAAACCTATAAACTGTCTTTGTTAGTTCTTAACATAAACTATGTAGTTGACGGTGGCAAAGAACCATAACATTCATTAATTTAGAGAGGCAAACAGTATTCACCAATAGTTCTAAAAAACATACCTAAATTGTTAAGTGTTAGTTAAACTGCCCAACACTTGTTCAAACAGCGTCTGCTGCTGACATTTAACATTACCAAGTCAGAAGAAAAAGAAAACATTAAAAATTTGCCCACCTCTTAAACTTACTCTCTTACTGCTTTGGAGTGTTGTTCCATACAAATGTTATGCTTAAAAAAAACAGACTGTGGGGGGAAAAAAAAAAAAACAAAACAACAAAATCACCCAAACTCGAAAAGCATGGAATTAACTTTTGTCTTACAATCCTGAAAGGTAAACTGGAGTTGTCAGGCGACAATTATAAAGCAGACTGCTTCCCATTTTGAAGGTTATCCACATAAAGAGCTGTCTAGATCAGCCATATCAAAATGTCACTTTTCAGGATGCAAGTAACATACCATCTATCAGCACAAAATGCGCAACAACAAACTATGCTGCCACTTTTTGACTGAGGGATTTGTAAACACAGGTGAGCACTATGTTATACCTATATCTTAAGCTGTTTCTTTGTGGATCCTTGTTGAGGTGGAATTTAATATCGTTTGTGTGCAGAGAACAAGGAAAATAAGATTATGCAGGAGATGGATGAGCATATTTCAAATCACTTCCCTCTTGTTTTCTCTCACCAGGATGAGATGCATGAATGAATATTTAATAGAAGAGGAAAGCAAAATGATAGGAGGGCACTTTTTCACATAGATCCACAGTATTTCTCTCTATAACAATCCCTTTTTTTCTGGGCAGTGAGTTGAGACCATTCTTTTTGTGGTTACATAAGTGAAACAGCAATATTCAATAAGCACTATTCTCTGCAACATATAAGCCCTTTATATAAATTAGATTACATAGTTCATTATTTTTGTTCTAGCTTCAAAAAGATTTTTGATGTTAATGTTTGGTGAGCTTTTTGCTATCGTGAGGTGAAAGGTTTCAAGCCTTACGATTCAAAGTATCATGTCACTGGAATAAAAAAAGAAAGGCTTTATATAGTCTATAGCTATGAATCACTGTACAATTTCTTGCTGGGAATGACCTAGTAAGAGTCAGGAATGAAGCACAACACATGTTATACTTTGTTTTCCCCTGTCTGATTAGAATACTGTTTTCACCCATTGCACAAATGGCCATTTATTATTATTATAAAAATACAAACCATATTTATTTTTGAGAGAGAACATGTTGCAATACATTGAAACTCAGTAGTGGATGTTCTCTACAAGTCAAAATTAATTTCCACATCCTATCTGTCATAGTACTGGTATTGTGACTACATATAATGAGTATAAATGTTCCCTTTTGCATGTTGTTTCACATGAGAAGACGCCTCCTGAATATTCAGCATGTAACTGCAGATAAATGGTGAGTAGACTATAGAGAGGACCGAGTACTGTTGGCCCCTTGCAGGACCTGGAGGTTTTGTGTGTAATGCTCTATAAATGTCAGGAGGAAAATAGACTCTGTTCAATACATCAAAACCACTAAAATGCTTTACGCCAACAACGTAAGTTTGGCTTGTTCGGGTGTTTACTATAGTAACATCATTTAGTTGGTCTTGCACTTGCCCTTGTTTTTTATTAGCTTTTATAATAGTGTTAAAGATTTAATAAAATTTTCAAGGCATGTCTCTTGACTATAGTTTGGACTACTGAAAGAAAGTGAGAGGGATTTCTTGCTGTCATGGTTTCTTTTGTCAGAAGACACTTTTGTAAGTCGATGGCACACTTTCCCAAATCAGGCCCTAGATATAGACTCTTTACCTCATGGTCAGACTCTCCAGGATGCCCAGATCCTTTGACAAGTAGTAGTGAACTCCAGGGATGTCAAGTTGCTCTGGTTGCTAGACTGTAAGGCACAGTAGGTACAGGGAGAATGAGTTCAAGCTAATACTGAAAGTATGCTGTGGCCTATCATCCACACAGGCCACTGCTCTGTGATTCTCCTTTACAGACGTACTGTAGATATTGCTAGAGTTGGATACTCAAGGCATAGATAGCACTGTTGTCAGTTTTCCTAGCTGAAGGTCGAGGCTTCAAGGGGGACAAGGATACCCTAGAGGTTAAGGCCTAGCTGTGTTGGTGGTATTTCCAGATAGTGGCTTCCTACACCACAGTATGAAGTTCCACAAGCTTGCTGAGTGATATCTGTTTCACGAAGAAGGATAAAACAAGACAATCCTTCCATACTGACTTGTTAATTGAGAACTTTAAATTAGGTCATAGCGTTATTATCTTTTTAATCAACCTGGCAGGAGGGCTGTGAACTAAAGGTGAGAGAATTACTCATAACGGAAGGAGAGAAAAGAAAGTGTGCAGTAAATAAAATTGACGAACATCTTACGGAATATTTATTAATGCAAGAAATGTGAACAGCATCATCTTATTATTATGATCATAATATAATATGACTTAGTTGGCATACAGAAATTTGGTGAAGTCATGTGACTGAAACAACAACATAACAGTACTCCTTGCCTAGGAAGGATTGGATAATGAAAAAAGATGCATAGCACAGTTTATGGATGAAGTAAGCGCTTTCTTCAAGTTACCTGAGAAATTGAACCTGCTGAAAGTCCATGCATGATAATAAAATGGGAGAAGAACGTGGGTACTGTGACTGAGGTTACTGCTAATTTAGAACGTTCACATGGAGAAGGATTTTTTGTCAGCAATTAGTGGAATTCCCCAAATAACATATCTTAGTTGAAGTGAAAGATTTAAGCTACCTGGTTAACCACTCAGAAAACAACACAGATTCACAAGCAGGTTTTGGAATATGTTGGTTATATTTAAAAAAAAACCAAAACAGTTAAAGGACAAAATAAATATCTATAACCTGTTGACTTTCTCTGACTACCTGGATCTGTCTGGAAAAATGAAATTGTCATGCACTTTAGCTAAACATTAAGAAAGAAAATTAAAAGCTTAATAAAGGAGATAGAAACATTAGGAGAATAAAAATATGATTATGAAATTCAAGAAGGCCTAGTGCAAGGTCCTGCACCTGGGTCAGGGTAATCCCAGGTACAAATACAGGCTGAGCAGTGAGTGGAATGAGAGCAGCCCTGAGGAGAAAGACTGGGAGGTGCTGGTTGATGAAAAGCTCAACATGAGCCAGCAATCATAGAATCATAGAAAAATTCAGGTTGGAAAAGACCCTTGGGATCATCGAGTCTAACAATCAACCCTATTCTACAAGTTCTTCCTTAAACCACGTAGCCCAACACCACATCTAAACAACCCTTAAACACATCCAGGGATGGTGACTCAACCACCTCCCTGGGCAGCCTAGTCCAGTAGCTGACTACTCTTTCCGTGAAAATTTTTTTCCTAATGTCCAGTCTAAACCTCCCCTGTTGCAGCTTGAAGCCATTCCCTCTTGTTTTATTGCTAATTACCTGTGAGAAGAGACCAGCACCAACCTCTCTACAATGTCCTTTCAGGTCGTTGTAGAGAGTGATGAGGTCTCCTGTTGGCCTCCTCTTCCTCGAACGAAACAGTCCTAACTCCTTCAATTGCTCTTCATCAGATTTTTTCTCCAGACCCTTCACCAGCTTTGTTGCCCTCCTCTGCACTCACTCCAGCACCTTAAGATCTCTCTTGTCTTGAAGTGCCCAAAACTAGACACAATACTCAAGGTGTGGCCTCACCAATGCTGAGTACAGGGACACAATCACCTCCCTACTTCTACTGGTCACATCATTTCTAATCCAAGCCAGGAGCCATTGGCTTTCTTGGCCACCTGGGCACGCTGCTGGCTCATGTTCAGCTGCTTGTCCGTTAGAACCCCTAGGTCCTTTTCTGCCAGACAGCTTTCCAGCCACACTTCCCCAAGCCTGGAGCATTGCATGGGGTTGTTGTGGCCCAAGTGCAGGACCTGGCACTTGGCCTTGTTGAAGCTCATACAGTTAACATTGGCCCATCGATCCAATCTATCCAAGTCTCTCTGTAGATCCTCCCTATTCTCATGCAGATCAACACTCCTGCTTAGCTTGGTGTCATCTGTGGCCTTACTGATGATACACTCTATGTCCTTATCAAGATCATCAACACAGATGTTAAACAGAAGTGGTCCCAACACTGATCCCTGAGGAACACCACTTGTGACCGTCCACCAGCTGGATTTAACTCCATTGACCACCCCTCTTTGGGCCTGTCCATCCAGCCAGTGCTTGATCCAGCAGATCCTATGCTCATCCAGGCGATGAGCAGCCAGATTTTCCATGAGAATTCTGTGGGGAACAGTTTCAAATGCTTTTTGAAAGCCTAGGTAGACAATGTGTGAATGCAGCTCAGAAAGCCAACCATATCCTGGCCTGCATCAAAAGAAGTGTGGTTAGCAGGTTGAGGGAGGTGATTCTGCTCCTCTACTTCGCTGTCATGAGACCCAACCTGGAGCACTGCATCCAGCTCTGGAGCCACCAGTACAAGAAGGACATGGACCTGATGGAGTGGGTCCAGAGGAGGGCCACAAAGATTATCAGAGGTCTGGAACACCGCTCCTAGGAAGACTGGCTGAATGAGTTAAGGTTGTTCAGCCTGGAGAAGAGAAGACTCCAGAGATACCTCAATGCAGCCTCCCAGCATCTGAAGGGGGCCAATGAGAAAGCTAGGGAGGGACTTTTTACAAGGGCTTGTAGTGACAGGATGAGGGGTAATGGCTTTCAACTGGGAAAAGGTAGATTTAGATTAGACATTAGGAAGAAGTTTTTTACCCTGAGGGTGGTGAGTCACTGGAACAGGTTGCCCAGGGAGGTTGTAGATGCCCCAACACTGGATGTGTTCAAGACTATGTTGGATGGGGTTTTGAGCAACCTGGTGTAGTGGGAGGTGTCCCTGCCCATGGCAGGGGGATTGGAATTGGATGATCCTTAAGGTCCGGTCCAAACCATTCTATGGTGGTCCACAAGATAAACTTTTCAGAAGTGCCTTAATGCCTTTACTAATGCCACAAAGGGAGTAAGGCTACAGTAATTCCCCTAAACAAGGCTGACTCTCAGATGGTTGATATTATCTTCCTCCAAATAATGAAGAAAGGTGACATTGGCTGCTCAAAAAAAGAATTAGTCCATTTGTAAATGGCCAGCTGATAGGCAGCTTGAGGTAGGTTTAATAGCATTAGTCACAGCCTGTACAAGAAAACTCACAGCCAGATATTTTATTTAAATTACAAGGTTTCCTTGCAAAAATAGTTTGTGGCTATTCCAAGCAGTTTGAGATGTATGGTAGTAGTTTCTATGGCTACAACTGTGAACAATTGCAAGGAACTGGAGAAAACATATTTCCTAGACATGAGGAATATTCCCTAAAAATGAGGTAAATATCTATCACCATTTAAAAACAAAAGGAACAGGAACAAATCCCAGCATCCTAACAGTTTTCAAATTGTGGAACGGAAGGAAAAAGGCCAAGTCCGAAACCCAGAACCCATATCTGATTTTGTCAAACTTGTGAGAGTAAATACTGTTCATATTAAATAAGAGATTACTTTAATGGCGGTTTTAGCTGTAGCACAGCCTGCAAAATGTGACTAATTATCCACTACAGCTCTAAGAAACTCATTTCCCAAAGGAATGGTGACAATAAAACTTTGTCCTTATAGCACTTTGCATTTGTGAGTCTAGAAAAGATTTATAAAACTCACTAATTAAGCCTCACAAACCTCAAGAGAACAAGTAAAGCAATAGTTTACTAATTTTTATGGGTACCGCATACCCAACTAATGTAACTTGCCAAAGGTCACACAAAGTCAGAGACAGAGCTGGAAAGAGATCAAAAGACATCCTTCTTTCCTAAAGGCCAATGGCATAGGAGTGCCCAGCAAACAATGTTTTTCTGCTGCCATTCACATCGCCGTATAACTGTATCCATTAAAATGTCATTGAGCATCTCTTGCTGTGGTTTTCATCCTCGTTTTTTGCTCTGCTCTGTATGTTAAAGTGGAAATAGTAACCTTTTTTATATTAGGTATAGCAAATGAGCCTTTTGTAGGGCAGTTAGAATAAGTCTGAAATTCTTTAAATATTTGTTCAGTATGTATCTGCAGTGTTGTGAGAAAATGGGTAGCTTATTAACCGTGAGGAGGAAATAAAGGAAGCTCCTGTAGAGAGGAACAGGTAGCCTTAAAATACATGTTATAGTAAGACAGACTCTTTCAAGTAACACACATATACGATACCTCAGTTAATGCTTCCTGTCTCATTCATAGAATCATTTAAAAAATGATCAGTAAGATCCAGTAAGATCATAGTGTCCAACCGTTAGCCTAACTCTACTGAGTCCACTGCTAAACCGTCTCCCTAAGCACCCTATTGACATGGCTTTTAAATATGTCCAGGGATGGATATTCAATCACTTCCATAAGCAGCCTGTTCCAATGCTTGATAACCCTTTGGGTGAAGATATTTTTCCCAATATCTAACCCAAACCACCCTGCTGCAACTTGAGGCCATTTCCTCTTGTTCTATCACTTGTTACTTGGGAGAACAGACTGGCACCCACCTCTCTACAACATCCTTTCAGTTAGTTGTAGAGAGTGATAAGGTCTTCCCTGAGCCTCCTTTTCTCCAGGCTAAACAACCCGTTTCCTCAGCTACTCCTTGTAGGACTTTTGCTCTATGATTCCTACAATCAGGGTAATTTATATTTTAATATAGCTGCTGGAACAATGTGGGGCATCTGTCCGTGTATCACTGAAGAGTGCTAGTTAATTCCTAAAATCACTACATTACTGAATGCCTCAAGGAGTAGTAAGTCCATCACGAACTGACAAATTCTTTAACAGAAATCAATCTGCTTGTGTAGATGAAGCTGCAGAGCAAACAGTATCAGCCATTAACCTGATGGACTGGACTGTGGCCAAACAGTTAAGCTAAGAAGGCAACAGGAACTGGGAAAAACTTTCTGGGTGAAAACAAAGAGAGGGCAGGGGTATAAAATACCTCAGAAAAAACGTGTGATTTTCAAGTTATCGGTTGTCAGTTGTACCTACATTTTATATGTATATAAAAATATAATGTCACCAGCATTCACTGAGATGGAGAAAAAAAGGCAAAGAAAAGCAATGGAAGGGTTCTGTTTGCTAAAGACAGGTTCATCTTACAAGAAGTGGATTTATGAAAAAAACAAACTTGATTACAGGAGTGAGATAATTATACCTTGATTTGAAAGAAAAGGCACGTGCAATAGAATACCCTGAAATTCCAAGGAATGCTCAGAACTATATCCCCCCAAATTCTAAAGACTGTAGGAAGAAACTGAGAGGAAAATACAGACATATACAGACGGTTTTATTGTTTTATTTGGATGCCCATCTTTTGCTAAAGAGGAACTAATAATTTTCTCTACTCTACAAAGCTAAAGGTACATTTTACATCAATGAACTTAAAACTTTTGTGCCCATAGCACTGAAACCGTGAGAACATGATAGGTCTCACACCTGTGAAAGACTAATGGACAGATAGATTATGGCTTTTCTGCAATATCTAATGCAACCTACTCAGATAAAGAATAACCTGAGACTTCAGGTCTGCAGGCTGCAGATCCAATTCCAGAGAAGTGAGCTCACAAGCTATGTCTAAAATACTAAAAGTGTAACAGTGATCAACTCCAGGCTGGGAGAACAGACATCAGCAAATGGCCATTTAGCCAAAGGGAGAAATGTTTAGGGCTAGGTCTTCCACCAACAGATTTGTTGAGAGACAGTTGGGTAGCCTAACACAGAGGTTGGATATGAAGTTAGAAATTATGTGGCCAGAACGTTGGAAGTGTGGTCAGTTAAACAGCATGGATAAACCAGAATGATCAAACCTATTCTTTAATCCTTTTTTTATTTTTTTTTAACTATTGATATTCCTAACCTCAGCTGTGTGAAAAGCATTAGCTCAGAGAGATTTGTCAAAGTTGGGGCAACTGTCCCAAGAACTTTGCAGGAATTTGCAGCAAATAGATCTACAGGGGAAAAAAAAAGAAAAAAAAAAAAAAAAGTGCACTGTGCATTTTTCAGACTGCTTTTAAGCATGGGCCAAATTCCCAAGCTTTTTCTCACATTAAAAAAGCATTAAATCACAAGGCCATCTCGCCTGAAGTCAAGAATTACTCATCTCAAGGATTATAGAAATAGGATCCTAAATTAGATATTGACCTTTTAGCCTGATATTGAGAAGACAGGTTATTTAGTGATAGGAGGAAAATGAAAGCAATTTCCTAGTCTCAATCCCTCATTCCGCTTAGTATGTGAATACACTCACACACACAGAAAGGAAAACCAGAGTTCTGTAAAGTGGCTGCAAAGTAATTAATCTTAGAGTGAAAGGATGAAAATATGAAGGACTATCAGTAATTTACTTTACTGAAGTAGATTAGACATTTCCAAATCTAACTCAAAGAAAGAGAAGGCAAGTAGACAGCCACGGTCTGTTGACTTCACCCCATTTCTCTGGGATTGTTTATAAACTTCAGTGTGGGAATTTTTTTTTTTTAGTTAAATTCAAAGCTTTGTTAAATTTCAAAATCTAAGCTCCAAACTGTTGGGTTCTATACAACAAGCCTCTTGATGTCTAGAGTCAAACAGGTTTTATAATAATTTATGTAGCCTATGGTCCTAAGGCCTTGATTTGCCTTCTAAATCACAGGTGCACATTACCATTATCTTGTAACATCAGCTCCTTCTTTGCATGTGTAAGTGATTTGCATGTCCTCAAGGTGATAGAACAGATACACCTGCATGCTGAAGGGCTGAATTAAATCATTAGTCAAGGCTTCCGTCAAGGCTACTTCGGGCCCCATGCAGCATTTGATTGTAAGCACCTTATTCTTCTGTTGCTTTTGCACTTCTACTGCCTGAGTTATTCTGCCTTTTTCAGCAAAACACATTCCCTGGAGGGAATCAGTCATGTGCAGTTTGCTAGGTCACTAGCAAGTCATGTAGCAGTCATAAATACCTTTAGAGAAATGAGTATTTATTCAATAATAGAAGCTTCTTCAGGAAGTGGACTTATCTTGAGGACTTCAGTTGCAAACTCTGATGCTCTTTTACATGCAGTTATAGCCCAGTACGTCATTTGTGCAGGATACTATGTATTTAGTATCCAGGGACAGTGGATTCTGGTGAATCTTTGTAGTTAACGCATCTATATTCCTACAGGAGACTTCAGAGGAAATATCATGTAGAAGCAAGATGCCAACACAAGGATGCCTGCCTCTATTTATCTACAAAGGAAACCAAAAGTAATGATACAAGACATCCTAAATCAACAATTGTGTCTGTGATAGTATTATGAATAATACCTGGGAAACCATCCAGATGTCTGGAGTCCAAGTCAAGTGTTGATCCATGAAATCACCTCTCATTAGCTCGGCCCTACTAATCACACTCTTTGTAGAAAAGAAAGTGTTTATACACCCGCCAGACCCCGCCCGGATCATTGCCACACGCCGGAAGAGGGGTAGATACACACGACCCACACACACACACACAAAATCGCACCCACACCACACCATCTACATACAGGTTATATTTTGACCCAATTAAGTTCTTATTTGCTCTATCCCCTCGATGGTTCTCTAGTTCTCCTCAGGGAAGGGAGAGTGAGTGGGTGGGCATGGTGTATCGTGGTATCTCCATAGAGTAGATACGGTTTCTGTGAATATATCTGTTAATAAAATCGTTAAATACTCATTGGTGTCCATAGTTGTCTACGAGCTTGGAGGGGGGGGGAAGTATCTCGCTCTGCCTTCAATCCCCTTTCCCTTTGGGAGGTAGGTCGGATTCTTGTACCCCGACCGCGACAGTATTACTTAATTTTCTATCAAGAAAACATTAATCTACTAACTCTAATCTTTGCACAAATATCTCTTGTTGTTCATACTGATCATTCCTGCTTAAGAAAGCATAACTGATTATAGAACACCTTATTTTTCAGCAGCTGTTGAATAAAAAAAAAACTGACTCAGGAACTGACAGGAAAAGAGTTAAGACATTGGCTATCGTTCCATTAGTTTCTGGTTTGAGATTTTTTTTTTAAGTATTGTTATTACTTGAACATCTTCAGAAACTGTTTTATGTGATGCAAAACTACTGTATCTATCTGAATTACAGTTACCAATATCTTCTCCTTTAGCCCTTTCCCAGAGTTGGTTTTACTTTTCCAAGCAAGAGCTTGGCTATCACATGAAATCTCACTCATCTAACTGCTCAGCACTAGCTGAGGCCCCTCCCTGGGAAGCAGGACTCCAAGACACGTAGCGGTTGCTCAGGAGGACAATAGACTGGCCCCTCTCCTCCTCCTCCTCCCTAGCTTTATAGCTGAGCCGACGTCATATGGTCTGGAATATCCCTTTGGTCAGTTCGGGTCAGCTGTCCTGGTTGTGTCCCCTCCCAAGATCTTGC
>JAVSBS010009913.1:0-14452 GCA_033124195.1 Coracias cyanogaster | reverse complement strand
GTTGAGATAAGGAGAGTTTAATACAGTGACACATAAGAAACAATCGCAGTAACAACAGCAATAACAACAGTAAGAAAGAAAATCCACAAATAAGCAATACCACATAGACAAAGAGATGCTCCCGAGCGGATCAATTGCAGACCACGAGTCTCCCCCCCGGAACCGGAACTGGGCCCAGGGCCGGATGTCACCATGGTATAGAATAGCCTGGCTGCACCAAATTAACCCTGTCCTGTCCGAACCAGGACACCTGGAAGGATGTTCGGACTCAACCTCAATATGCCACACTCACATGAAAATAGCTATCTGTGGAATAAGACAGTCCACTAAAACCCTAAGGCTTATTTGCATTTAAATATATATATATATATACACACGTATATAAGAAAGGGTTGTGACATGAAGATGGACTGTGGTCCCTGTTTGAAGGACCATTTCTGAATTCTGGCCCATGACCATTTAGTGTAAGACACAGGCACAGTTCCCAGAGAAAGGACTGAATCACACACAGATGAGTATCCTAAATACTAGACCGAAAAAACATACTCTCAATATGAACCAATGCACTGTTAAAGCTGCTCTATTGTTCAGAAAAAAAACTTCACAGAAAGACAGAAAGCTGTCTTCTAAACACAACCCTCCCCTCTTACTCCAGCCCAGAGATCCAATGATGGGGCCCCTTACATGAGAAAAAGCATTTTTCAAAAACCTACAGCAATGTCAACTGGATTTCCCCACATTTCAAGGCAAAAGGTTTCAAGGTTGGCTACCTTACATGAAAGCAGGCATCCCTATCTGGCTGTTTCTTGAAATGGCCGTGGCCACTATGTTGTGTATAGGGCAGGACACTAGAAGCTGAAGCTGCCGGTGCATCTTGCTCACAGCACACTCATGAGACCAGGCTCCACAGAGAACACAGACGGTAGAAGGATCTGACTGCGGACACTGAATGTTTCACCACAAGATGAGACAGCACTGAGCTGCTCAGTGCTGAAGAGATTAAGCAGGTCTAAGACAATCACAGAGAGAACTTCTGGCCCTCAGCTTTACAAGAACTGATGTACCTAATGGGATAGACTAACGCCTCAGAAACACATTTTCTGACTTACGTGATTAGCTCCCTGTCACAGTCCAGGCACAAGCATCCGTACCGCTTCCCAAAGGGGAAGGGGATCGAGGGCAGAGCGAGATACTTTCCTCCAAGCTCATAGGCAATTACTGAGACTGAGGAGTATTTAATGAATTTATTACCAGGTATATTCACATAAACCATATCTACTCTATGGAGATACCACGATACACCATGCCCACCCACTCACTCTCCCTTCCCTTGAGGAGAACTAGAAAACCACTGAGGGGAGAGGGCAAATAAGAACTTAACTGAGTCAAAATATGACCTGTATGTAGATGGTGTGGTGTGGGTGCGATTGAGTGTGTGTGTGTCGTGTGTATCTACCCCTTTTCCGGCATGTGGCGATGGTCCAGGCCAGGTCTGGCAACAGCAACGGGACCCGGCTTGGCTCAGCTCCAGTCATGCCAGCTTGTGCTGACGGGCGGCTGTGGGACCCGGCTTGGAGCGACGGCAGTCGTAGTCGCTCGCACTGGCAGGCGGTGACGGGACCCGGCTTGGCTCGGGGCTCGCGCGTACTCGGCAGGAGCGGTCCTGCCAAGCGCTTGGCAGCACGCGTACGAGAGAGAGAGAGAGAGAGACCGGATACGACGACGGCGATGGGGACGGCGAATCTCCGGGCTATGGTCACAGTGGTGCATCTCTCAATGTGGTAGGGGGGAAAAGAGAGAGTCTTCTGTTTTCCCTCAGATTTTTATATCTTGCCGCGTCCCCCACAACTTCCAGCTTCCAGAGGATTTCCCAATGATCCACGGAAGTTGTAGTTCTTTTTAGCTGACTTAGAAAGACATTTCAAAATAGTGGGTTGGTTTCCCACACGCCCAGTTATATTTTTCAGATATAAATAAACTGACACAGCTATCAATAACAGTGGGAATTGCACTTCCAGAGATCATGCCGGATCCCAAGTGAAAAGAAACCATTCTTTGTCTGCTACTACCTTTGCAGAAAAGTCAATGTTTAAATGTTACTGAATTTGAATGCTGATATAAATACATATAATATCCATCGGATCCTATCTGAACACGTGTATTTATACTTTCACCATATGCCAAAGGCATCTAATTTGAAAGAGGAGAGAAAAAACCACTATTTATTTCTTTTATAAGAATCTGGCACGCGTACAAAATTTGAAATGCTTTATTTTTATAGATCACATTGTAAATTAATGTAAATAATTCAACATGAAGCTTATTCACTGTGCTGAAAATGACTGGCATTTTTCAAGAGCATAAAGAGAACTGCTTGACTAAGGATATCAGCAAATTATATAAAGGCAAAAAAGACTTAGCAACTCCAGTGAAATATTTCAGACTACACAGATTGTTTCACATTTGAAATTGCACAGTATGTCAGAGGTTAATGTGCAGTGTGCAGCACATATTTTGAGGATCTGTTGTTTACACTTTGAACAAAAAGAGATTCCTTTAATTTTTAAAAAACTTATGTGGTTGAATGTGTACATGACCACATTGCCTGGATGTCACTTGCACTTGGTTCAAGCTATTGTATCACCAGGTATCAGAGGGGTTCTTTTTCCTCTCTAGAAAATTAGAGATATAAGAAGAAAGGAAACCACTGACAGCTCAAGGTCATTCATAGAGACTGCTCTTGCTAAATATGTCCATGAACATAGGCGGAAATGTGGTAATTATAGGTGCCAGCTGGATGCAACCAATCACTGGTGCAGACCACCGACTCAAAGGATGACAAGGGTTTTGAAGTCCAAAATAAGCTCTCAGTTTAATTCTATCTTAATTAAAGAATCTAAGATTTCTTGTATCCTCCTTTATCTCATATTATAACATGCTTCAAAAATTCAAATGACAACAAAAAATCCCAATACCTTCCCATTAGGTTAAAAGCTAATCAGGCAAGAATTATTTTTCTATTTGGTCAGACTTGGACAACCACACGTGACTTTCAGTAACATGCTATGGATTTGTCTATATTTCAATTGAGCATAAAAGACATTTCCCTCCATCAGCAGTTAGGAGGTTCCATTAACCCAAGGCTGTAAAATATGCATAACATATATGGGTACAGTATAGAGTCAGATGGGCTACGCTGATGGTCTTCTGTAGCAGATGTCTTTTTAATTTCTCTGAAATAACATAGCTGCTGTTATAGCTAAAATTTCTAATAAAAATGTAGCACACCTCTCAGAGATCTTATATACCATTACAGTCCAAACAGCCTGGCATGCTGGATGTTCTGAGGCCCTAAATGAATCCTAATTCAAAGTTTACAACAAGCTGCTATATTTATAATTGATGACAATACTAATTACAGACATATAGGCACACACGCTATCTTCATCTCCCTTTCAAGGCGTTAAATATGAATATATAGCCACAAGTTGTTGCATGAGTGTAACCTTAACATATTCTTTTTAATGCAAAGGGCTTAAAATTCTCATTAACAATAATTGGATTTAGAAGCAGGAATTCCAGGAAGGATGTGTTGTCTCATTAGATATTAACTAGAAACACTGTAAAATATTCTGTTTATGCATTGTTAGTATTCTGGAGGTTGTTTCTTTTCCTTTTTCCCCTCTGTTTTCATCTTTCAAATTAACACCTCTATGAATAAGTCATTTCGAGTTAAATGAAAGCTCCTGCAATTCTAGAAACCATGTGTGTACTTGTAAGCTCCCCCAAGGATACAGCCTTCTCACTAAACTGTAGAGTTATAAGAGAACAGCTCTACAGCACTTGCTTGCCTTACTGCACAGGTAATTAATCCCCACCACAGTTTATGGATCTAGTAATTCCAGCTGTATCATGTCCTTTCAAAATCCCCACCATGATGGGGCTCAAAAAACACTGGTGTAGCTCTGCTTCATGATATGCAAGAGCCTGAATGTGTTGATACTTCTTGACTGCACATAGGACCACATCATCGCCTCTCTGTGCATGGGAACATGAATGAGCAGGTACAGTTTACTTTAGGATTCAAAACAGAGGAATCAGAAAAGCTGCAATTTTCTCCCAGGCAACAATCTCTTTCTGGAGTCACCCATAAGTAGTTTACAGATCTGGAAACTGTTTCTGCTCAGAGACTGATCTTTCTGAGTCTCAGAAAACACATTTCGTTATATTGGATATGTCAGGATAAGATCTTTGTTAGTGGTTTATGCCTGTTTCCTAAAGTCAATCAAAGCATTTCCAAGCACTCCAAGGAAATAGGGTTATGCTCATTCCAAACATGTTTAGAAACCTCAGTCCTCAAGATACCTCAAATACCAAAAAAAAGGGGAGGAGGGTGAACACACACAGATTTGTCCATTTGTAGTAAGATTCACAAAGTGCTTCTCTAGCTCTTCTGCTTTAATAATTACTCTCTGATGCTCATAGTTATGAAAGGTGATCCTCCCAGCTGCCACTCCCAACTAAGAGGTGGCACATGGTCATTTGTTTAAAAGAAAAACAAACAGAACTGCCTTCTTAAATTGATGTTTGTTGTGAATTGGTTATTTAGCAGTAAAAAAAATCCCAAGGGATGCTTCAGTAATTGATTTCCCAGAGCAAATCTACATAAGGATACAGAGTTCATTCAAAATAAACAAAGGTGTAGTAAAGAGTTAAGACAAAACGCCTGTATCAATTCCCATTCATGGCTAAACCTATGGTCCTTTCACACACCAGTTGTTACTTCAGAGAATATATATCTAGTACGCCTCTCAGAGAAACTTTTTTCTATAGGATGGAAAGCATCCCACAGAAAACAAGATACCTGTTAAAGTCTCCTAATGAAATTAATAGTCGCTTGCAAAATTTTGCCACAAAGAACTTAAACAAAAAACAAACAAAAAAAAACCCCAAACAAAGCCCCCCAAAACCCTATACCACAAAAAAAACCCCAAATGCACAGTAGAAAGCAGTATTCTCTTATGGCCACTTCATTGCTTGATTGGTCAAAACTGACAGTGTGATTTATCATCTTCACTTCATCTGTTAGGGTCAAACCTTTCCAAAATGCTGCAGGACTGCAAAGGACACTGCTCCCACCCTCCTCTTCCTTCCATTAACTCACTAATAATTCAGTAAAGCTGGGCAGGGTATCTCCAAAGCTGTGACTCCACACCATTACACCAGATCTTTTGCAAACGTTCTTTCTCCTTTGTGGCAGAACCAAACCTCTATAAAACCACTTAGTTCTTAACATTAAAATCCTGAAGAAGATTAGATAAAAAGGAACTATATGTATGTGTATGGTAAAAAAAAAGCAAACCAAACAGAAGCCTACAAAAGTCAAGAATCAATGCATGCATACCCACACACAAAAGAACAATGGGTTCTGCGGGTTTACTGCTCTTCAGAGCAATGATGAATCTCCCGCTAGACTTGACATTACATTTTGTACATAGATTTTACTACGACTAGAAACATTTAACAACAGAATACGTCTGCAGCACACACCTCTGTCCACAACTCTGTTACAGCTCCAGTAGGTACTCAGTTCCACCCCACAGACTATCAAGTTATTTAGCAATGTTTCTACACCGATAGGCAGTACTTCTGCATTCTTCCAGCATTTCTTGCCTACAGTAGGGTAGGCAAGCTTACAGAGCTTACAGAAGCTGGTGCTGCAAGGCAAATCCTTGAAGAATCAGCACATTCTGTAAAATGAGGTTTGGATGTTGCATCTTGGCTCTCTTTGCAAAATCAGCTATTGTCTTTATTTTGACATGTTTCTGTATAGAGAGTGCCAACAGCTCACCTACACTGCCATCAATCCATCAAACCAGGAGTAGTTTTGTGCCTTTCCAGACTTTCCTGGAGAATGCCATGAGACAGAGTATTATCCATTTCTCAACTCAAAGGCAACAGTAGTTTATATCAGAAGATATATTATATATATTAGAATATATATTATATATATGAGAAGATCAGTTTACAATGTTATGCAAAGGCACACAGCCCTTGGGTTTGGGCATATTTAGAAAATCACGTGGAATTCTTGTACAGTTCCATGAAATCCTGCTTCCTTGTAACACCCATCACCATCTTTTTCAGATGCCAGGATGTACTGAAAAGTTTGTTGTTACCAAACATTTCCTACAGAAGTTAAGCCTTCTTATCCCCTTAAGATGTTACCAGTGTTTGCATATTTTACTGAGGGCTAGACAATGTCACTAAGACACTGCCTGAAGCAGCATGATTCTGCACGGGAGCATTCCGCAGGAATGACTGCAAATTAGACAGAGGCGATTCCATCCTGCTTCCCTGATGTTGGAGACAGAAAGTAATTAGCCGCTGGCCTATAACAGCAGCAAATCATTAACCCCTCCTGCCCCTAAACATTAGCTCAGCTATGCTGGCCGCTGAATTGCAAAGAACAGAAATACATCTCTGTCCATCTTCTGCTTTGTCTGCTCCAGAGAATCAGCATACGTGTGCTGTCCCCAGCTCCTGGATATCCAGTCTGGGAAGACTTCTTGAGGGCACTGGGCAGCATTTGTATTTGCTCAGACCTGATTCCCAAATCACAGCCTAGCCCTCAGGGATTGCAAAAGCTTACCAGACCTCCAGAACGGGCAAAGGCACCTGCAGACACACTGCAGCTCCTGTACAACACCGCACTGTGCCAAGTCAGCAGATACAAAGAAAGGTACAAAGGAAAAGTAGGAACGGGAGCTGGCTTTTGTCACCACTGTCTTCAGTTGTCTTCATTACACATCATCCGGTTAGACCAGGTTTTGTTAAATACTGTTTTGGGCTCCATCTGATAAAGTCAATGCCATTTAACCTAGACTATATAAAGCCATTCCAAAATCCTAACTTTGAGAAGCATTCCATCAAAGTAAGTATTTCCTTCGATACTCTTATTACATGTACTTGAGACATACGCTGTAAGAGCAATTTTTTCTTCACAGCTATCATCCTAGAAGCAAAGTAGGCCAAACACATCCATCTAACTCAATGGTCCAAACATAAAAATGTAGG
This sequence comes from Coracias cyanogaster, assembly GCA_033124195.1. NCBI lineage: Eukaryota > Metazoa > Chordata > Aves > Coraciiformes > Coraciidae > Coracias > Coracias cyanogaster. Next base: position 7,375 of record JAVSBS010009913.1, on the reverse strand, counting down.
CCTTCTTTTACAAACGCTTCTAAGAAATTATGTCATATCCATTGAAAGATGGAGTCATTGCACTGGCATTACACAGCCCGTGCATTAGATCAGACAGCAAATGAGATATTGATAGAACTATTTTGAACAGTCAATAAGCTTTCTAATGATTGATAGCTTTGAGCTAACTCTGGTAATATCAATGTCTGCACTTGCAAACCAGAGATTGAAACTGTAATGCAATATTCTCTTTGTGCAATTCATAAGCTTAACGCAAATGTAGGCAGTGGCTCCATTGAGGGATCTGCATGGGGGTCTTTATTCATAATGGAAGGAAAGAATGACAGCAAATTTTACTGGTTTTAATCTTTCCATCTAAATCCAGCCAAAGCAGTATCTCAGAAGAAAACAACAAGGAGGAGAAAGCCACGGAAGAAGCCAAGTTAAATCACTGAGTAAAAGAATAAACTAAGGAAACAGAACTACCCCATGAACATCGTGCTTAAAACACTCTGCAGTTTGTCCCACAGATCTCAGCAGAATTCAGAACAGAGTAAGTCACCGGACACTCCAAGTAAAGAAATGAAGTTTTCTCTTAGATTACTTTATGTACTACAGTCAAGGAGAAAAAGTCTTCATTAAGACGTGAAAAAGGAGCAGAGAAGAAAACATAAATCCAAGACATTTAGAAGTAATACCCAACAATTATCAATGCAGACCTAAAGTAGCTAGATTTTCAAAAAACCACATGCTCTGCATTCTCCCAGCATAAGCTTCTTTCATCTCAAGAGGAATAAAACAAAAGCCACTATTAAAAATATTCCTTACACTTGTAAAAATTTCTATTTGCAGAAGAAGGAATTTTAGTTCCCTAACTTCCATCTAATAAGGACTGAAATTCCCAACAGCATATTTATCTTCCAAGCTGTCAAGCTGATAGTAATGCTCTGATAAAGCTAGAAATCCTGTTTGAATTACACTTATTCATGTACAGTAGTTTCTACTTGGTTATCAATGAAATTTCCCTTGTAATTTCATCCCAAATTTGAGAGAAGAAGAAGGTGAAAGAAGTAGATTGGGAGTCTTTCCTTACCATTTATAAACAATTATTTCCCCTTGAAATCTTACTGAAATCTTATTGAGTTAATGCTATTATTCACAGGATATTGGCTCACACTTGAGAGACGTTTGCAATCCAGCTATTAGTAAAGTAAAATGCAAAAGACATTAAGATTCTCTACAGCGGAGAGAAGGTCCACAAGGATTACTTGAGCAAATTAGCTGTTAACAGTTTAAAACCTGAGCTGCATCAGACTACAAGCGCTATCATCGCTCCAGTTGCCACTGCGATCAGCGACGTTTCAGCACCCTCAGGCATATCCCTGTTCTACCCCCTCTGCCCCCAACGTGGATACGTCCTTGCTCTCTCTTACACAACACAGAGTATAGGGGTGCCTGCACAGTTAGGGATTCTCTTTGGAAAACCAACTGTCAGCAGAGGTAGCTCTCCTTTCACTTACTCAGTATTACACCAGTGCGAGTCTGCAATTATCCATAACACAGCACTTGGTCTATCCTGACATGTGAGACTGGGATCCATACGTAAAACAAATACAATTCAGTACTTGTAGATTTATGGTTATCACCTACTTAACCAATCCAAAATATTTACTTCACCACTAGTATTCTACCCCAAGGAGGTCATATCCTACGGCAGCACTTCAATCAGTTTGTTACATCCCTCTTGCTGTTACCAACGTGCCTTGTCTCTTTGCCTTTAATAAACACCATGCCTGAACTATGGTGTTTGGGTAATCAGCTCTAATGCAGGCTTCACAGAGTCCAGACAAAAAGTGCCTATTTTTAATTTATACTCTTTACACACATGCAGAAAGCTCCTTGAAATTTTAATTCACTAGAACAGTACAGTTGCAAGGTGTGCCAAATGCAGACAGGTGAAGTGGCAGAGTATACCATACAGCTGTGAGATAAGCACATTACATGTGGATAAAGTAATTTAAGAGAAACAGCGAGAACAAGAAATGTTTTGACAACTAATGTATGCTGTGCTGTTTCTTTATTTTTATTATGCTGACTTCTTGATTTAATACAAACTTAACCAACAAGCAGGCTTTGCAACATATTAGAGTATCATGTCCTAAGCAAGGAGATAAAAATAACAAACATTCTTCAGATCTCATTCAAACACTTTCATACTGTAATAGAAACAATTGGGGACAGTGAGGGATTCTGAAATTAAATAAAGAACAAAACTTGCACAGCAAAACACCAAGAGTCAGAAACCTACTCAAATGGGCATGTATCACTGTTCACATCCAGAGTTGGAAACAATTTTGGCTAATTCTTTGGTTGTTACAAATAACATAAAGTGTCCGTACTCTTGAGTTGTGCTCACTAATGGTATAAAAGCCTGGCTTTTTAAGTTCATTGAAAAGCAGTCCTTCTATACCTAGTACTAGTCTCTAATTTTGTTTTTAATTAAAAAAGACAGCATGGAAACAAATTATTTGTAAAGTGCAGGGAGCAAAAAAAGACAATGTATGATCACTTAGGTTTATAACGACTTACTCTTCCTCAAAGGACACTAGTGTGCAACTAAACCTGCATTTAGAATGTATGCCACCTAGTGGGAGCAAAAATTTGATCAAAATGCTAAAACACAATCCTCAAAAAAGTTTTGGCAGGCACAGTGCAAGCTAGAGGGAAATCAGAACTTGCACTCAGTAATAAGCAGTGTTTACATACCAAGGCCTTCAAAGGAAAGGGTTTCTGATTGTCCATTATCTCCTCCTTATTCTAAAACATGAACAAAAGTTAGTTAAGACCTAGGTATGAAAAGCTACTGTTTGATATCACTGTGCGCAATGTCTACACTGGAAAGACAACTGGCTGTAGATAGACTTCACTATCTCAGGTTAGGTCTAAACCTAGCGCTGCAGCTCAGTACAAACTATTTTACTTTTTTTTACTTGAACTTTGGGAGGAATAACCAAGTGCAGCAGTTTGGTTAAGCTGCAGCTATTACAAAACATATGTCCCTCCATAAGAGGACAGTCTTGCACATATGTGAGCATGAAGGTAGGTGCACATCTGCCCTGATACATTTTATCATCTTCGTTTGGGTTTCATTTGGCATGTTAGATACAGAATGACAGGAGGAACATTCTTGTTCCAAGGTTTGTCATCAAACTAAAGGGAAATAAGTGTGCTTAGCTTCACAATGGATAGGTAGAAAGCAAAACACTTATATTTCAGATATAAATTTCACAAAACAGACCTATGAAACTCACTAATGAAATATGCAAGTATGTCAAATACCACATGAATTCAAGGAAGACAGACAAGCAACTCAGTTACTAAATACTCACAGTTACTTCCAGCCTACCATGTCTCCTGAACAGCAAAAGTCAACAAGGCCAAGAGCATATGAAGTATCCCGGTCCTAGTCTTGCTCTCCACAGTAACTTTTGGAAAGGGGACTAGATGGACCTTTGATGTGACTCAGCTCAGAAATTCTTGTTTTATGATAGGGCAAAACAACTTCTGTAACTAAGCCCTAGTTATTCAAGAGTAATACAGAAATAGGAGATTTTTACTCAGTAGAGTTCAAACACATAGTGGTCTAATATATATAGTAAAGATATTGGAATATGAAAGGCCATACCTGAGGAAACATGTCGAGAGATTTACAGGCCAACGCCATTTCCTCAGGGGCCAGCTCACACAGAGTTAGTGGCAGAAGAACAAGCCTGTGGAGAACTCCTCCAAAGGCCTAGACCCCTGCCTGGAGACCTACACCACAACAGGTCCATAAATCCATGTGGCAGAGCCTGTGGCAGGGTGAAGAGGGGCTTACACCCCATGGCACAGCCCTCATATGCATGCAGAGAAAGGCCCCGCAGCGCCCACACACAGGTGCCTCACAGCGAAGGGCACGGCCTCATTTTGTCACTGCCACCCCACAGCCTCATTTTGTCACTGCCACCCCACAGCCTCGTTTTGTCACTGCCACCCCACAGCCTCATTTTGTCACTGCCACCCCACAGCCCCTCTCTGCCCACCTCCCTCAGCCTTTCCCACCCAGCTCCACTGCAAAAGCATTCCCGTTTGGGTTTTGCTTGGAAACAGTTACTGAAATACCGGACAAAATGCTCAAACACTTGCCTTGAGCGCAACCAGCCAGGAGACAGGTGAGGATTTTTTTTCTTGGCTCTCGCCCCTCCCTTTCCGTGCACGCAGGCCGCTTGGCGGGCTCACTGGTAGGCTCCAAAACCCGCGGGCCTCTCGCCCTCCGGGGGCGCCCGAAAAACCCCCTTTCCCGCGTCTGTCCTGAGGGCTGGCAGCCGGAGCGGGGCGGCCGCCTCACGGAGGCCGAGGGCCCCGAGGCGGAGTCGGTGGCGCTGCCGCCCCCCTGCCTCTGTCCCTGTCCCTGCCCCGCCGGCCGGTCCCTGGGCGGCCTCCCAGCGCCCCCCGGCCTGGTCCCGTCCCCGCACCCTGTGCCTCCGTGAGCGGCGAGGCCCTGCAGCGAGGCTGTGGGGGTGGCGGGATGCACAGGCTCCACCACAGGAACGATTCGAGGTGCCACATTCTTTCATTCTCTTCCCCGAGACGACAAACCTGGATTGCAGAGACGGTCGCAGCCTGGGCACACCAGTCACGGCAGGAGCTGGAGAGGAGGACTCCATTACAGCTAAGTTTAGGTGTCACCAGGAGCTGGGTCCTGAATCTATAAGGCAATTGTGAGGAGGGAGCACTGTTTTGATCCATTTTGTGCTCTCAGCAGCATGAGCACTTCATTTTTCACGGTTGCTTGGAAGTATTGGAAGCCCCAGAGACTTTACTCTTCTTTTTGTCTCTTTTGTTCCTCAAGTAGAAGCATACTTTAAAAGAAGCTCTGTCCCTTTTAATTAAAGTCAAGGCCATTGGCGCTGTGATTTGTCTTACTCTTCTCTCAAGAGAAAACTTCAAAATTACTTCTACCTGAGCTTTTAGTGCTGGAGAGGATGGCAAAGAGAAAGGACAAGGTCTTATGCTACTCAAGAACAACTCCTACTTTCAACAAAACCTCTGAAATACCTTTACAGCTGACATCATACATTTCACTTATGTGTGTTGTTTCAGTTTCTTCTTTGTGCAACTTCAAGATTCTTCATGTAAGATTTCAAGAGAGAGATGATGCATTTTTTGATTCATTCTGGTGGGTATTTTTACATGGAACTGATGAATAGAAAGCAGTTCACAGTGCATTTAAGGCCCATCAATTTATTACACTTCAAAATTTGCTCAGTCCTTTGCTCAGCCTATTATTGAGCCTCAGGGATAAGAGTCAGAAAACTGAAGCAAGAGACTGTTTCCATTATTTGGGGGAAATGAAAAGAAAAATGAATGGACATGTTCAGTCAGGATCTGTGCAGGAAGTAGAAAGCAGTAGAAGACATCCTCACCTCTTGCCAGCTCCTCTTGAGAAGAAAAAAGACTTTCACAAGCAAAACCCAAAGGTAAATAACTATCTGTGTTCATGTCTTCTGATTTTTAGTAGTGTTGAACATTTGTCGGGTTATGCGTTAATTGTCAGGCTGCTGATCCAAGTAGTAAAACATGAATTTTGTCACCATATTTTAGACTCTGACGCTCTAAAATATTTGTAAAGCTGGAGAAACAGGTGCAGGGGAAAGAAGAAAAACACCTGTAACAGTAGAAGGAAGCATCAAGGGTGTTTGTATTAATGCGCAGAGCTTAGCAGGGTGTTTTAGAGGAGGCATTGACATTTTCTGCAAATACTGGTAAAGAACAGACTTCCAAATCATTATGTGTTTTACAAAAGAACATTTGTGGAAAAAAAAAAAAAAAAAGAGGCTTTCTGAGAGTGTGTCTTCAGCTAGTAAATCAGTGTAATGAGAAGTTGGGGGCAAATGAATGCCTCTTGCTACTTCTCTCACACATATGGTCCTGTTTAGTCCTCTGGGCTTGCTCTAGGGCTTGTCTGACCTCATAACAAGCTGTTTTGGGGAACCTAATGAGTAGAAAACTATTCATTTTCTTTGGTTTTCTAGTTTGGTTCCCTGAGCTGGTCACTGCTTAGTCAAACAAGTGCTGAAGGAAAGGAGGATGAAGAGAGCAGAACTTCCCAGTTGTACAGCAGGTTGTTTGGCTGGCTTAGTTTTAAAATGAAACCTTCATGCCAACAGGTGATCCAAAGAGCTAGAGACTTACCTGGTGCAAATTGGTGAAAACCTAAGGAAACTTACTGGTTTTGATCCGGATGGTTTGAAACCCATTGCATTTCAATTCTAGTTGATCTGCTTCCAAGGCAATACATGGAAAAGAAAACAGGGTAAAAGCAGCACTAAAAAAAATCTACCAAAGAATATATAGTCAGTTCAGATCCGCATATCTACATAAACAAAGTTATGGGTATGTATGATCTCCTTGCCGGCTGGGAACTAGCCAAAAATGATGCTGTCATCTTGAGTTTTTTACTAAACTGGACTATAAAGCAAGAAGTAAAACCCTACTGTTTGGTAGCTCCTCCCACTCTTTTCCAGCCACCAAGGTTTTCAACTTAATCTTCAGGCTTACTAGATTTTCAGAATTTGGTAAGACTGCTTTGCCTAATGTTATTTGCTTTATCCAGCCTTCTATGGCCTGTTGCATTTCCTTTTGCTAAACATTATTTTCTGAAGAAAAATAATACCAGTATACCTGGTTACAGTATACTAGCAAGAATAAATTTCTCCACAAAGGCTATTTTGGGTCTGTGGTAGTTTATGACAACAAATAAAAAAGTGTATGAGGGAAGTTTGATCTGAGTCAACTTATAATTGTAAGAAGAATAATAGCCCATAAAGTGCATAGAAATGAACGACTAATCTGGTTTCAGCCCTTCTGATGTCTTAACAGTATATTTTTCTTTTTTTCCTGGGTAAGTTGTTTTCAAATCTAGAGATAAGCTGAAGACATAAAACTGATACAGAATTTGTGTCTGCATTAAATTCTCAAAATGCTTTTTTAGACACTTAAAACATTACCCTGTTTCTACTGAAGAATACAATAGCATCACAAAGAGGGCAATAGGCCCAAAATCAAATTTAAGAGTAGATAAGCAAGTTGGTTTAAATTTATAAGGCATGAGACATTTGGTGGTGATCTACTTTTGCTATATTAAAAAGAACAGAGTATTTTGTAATTGGCAACAAATTGATTTTATATTACAATATCTCTTGCTTTATTACATACTGATTGTCGTCTTATTCTATAGTGGCTATATCAAAAATTAGAGGTGTGGTACTGAAGTGCTGGGGCCTGAGCAATAGGCCCTGAATTGAAGTTGACACATGGATGAATCTCACAACCAGACAGTATGACTGAAACCAGC
>JAVSBS010009911.1:1457-22275 GCA_033124195.1 Coracias cyanogaster | reverse complement strand
TATTTATGCATTTTTACAATGCTGCACAAGATTTTTTTCTCATGTGATAAAGGAGCTATGGTCATAACTTTTAGTTATTCCAACTAGAATGAAGAGATTAACTTCAGCAAAGCTTTGGAGCTGAAGGGTGTTCAACCGCTGTCATGCCCTGCAAACTGACTGTCATTCAGCTGATATGGGTCTGTTTATATAAGCACCTCAGAATAAAAAATAAAGAAAAAAAATCTCTATATACATTACATTCATAATAAAATGTCTTTTTGCAAGTATTTGAGCAGTGCTTGTGGTATATTTAAATGGGTATTTCAAGGTACCTCCCAAGAATGCAAGAACTAATCCTTTCCCCCCACCCCCTTCATTAAAGGAGTAGAGCAATGATTTTTATCTATCTCCTTCCTTATGGCTTGAAATGAAAATGTTTCATCATTCTTCTCATGAGTGAGACCACATATTATGCAGGGTATTTCTTTCCTACAGAATCATAGAATATCTCAGGTTTAAAGGACTCATAAGGATCATTAAGTCCAACTCCCTGAAATGCTCCCTAAATGCTTTTGATGAGGTAGATCTGGAAACTTGTATTCCTTTACCATTCTAAATACTGGGCATTTGTGTGCATGCACACCTTTGTCCTTCATTAGAAATGGGCTTATTACTGTGCTATAAAAAAAGTTTGACTTGATTACTCCCAAGAGCTTTTGGAAAATTCTTCTGACTATAACATTGCCCATGAAAGCTTCTCTGAGAAATTCAAAATTTTATGCAGTCGGCATGGCTGCTGTCATGCTATAGCAATGGAATCTAGTGAAGGGAAGGAAAATGCTACTGCTTGCTCAATTTGTTTGGGAATATTGAAGAAAATATGTTGCACCTAAAAATCCCTGCTGTATCATTGAAAGCATTGGCTTTTAACAGAGGCTTTGTTGTTTGATGTTCTATCACTTACCTGGAAATATGGTTTTAATTGATCCTTTAAAGTTGATACGTTCCCCACCCCCTCCAACTACATGTGATATTGACATTACACATAGCAAAATTCACAAGCCAAGTATCTAAAGGAAGATGAAATCTGACATTACTGCATTGGAGCAGAATGGAGGTGAAGCAGGAGAATCCCAGAGATTATTAGCATGGCACATGTTGCTAGTATCTACTGTCACCTATTTAATTAAATCCTTAACATAAAATAAACTTCCAAAGTTAGACTCTACTGCTTCTGCTTGATGCCATCAGTGTGTAGTGGAATTCTGAATGCGGCTGCTACCCCAGGTCTTCCTTAAATAAAAACTTAAAGAGTGCTGTGTGGATAGTAGTTTAAACACAGATGGGGACAGGAAAGTTGCATCCTAGATTCTCACTAAAATGCCAAATCCTGGCAATTTTCCTCAGTGCTTTGTATGTTTTAGAGGACTATGAAATCATCACCAAAGCATGGATTACCTTTTCTATGGATTGTTTCAAATCGTTAAACTCCTCTTTTGCAAAGGTTGTGCTTGGACATGCAGAACATGTACTGTACAAATATGAAAAACAACTATTACACAAAAGAGAAAAACAACAGGAAAAAATAGCAGTAAGGTAGTAAAAGCATACAAAAGAATTATTATTTTTTTCTGCCCACAGCGAGCCTTGAATATACTTTTCCAGAATTTTGACTAAAAAAAAGGCTAGCTGCAAAAATTGTGCACAGGCTATCTGCAAAATTTGTGCTGCCAGAGAGCACTCCTGCAAGAGTGCTTTGTGTTTTACAATAGGCCTCTTTGGCTTACAATGTTTCTCTAAACTGCCATGGGAAAAAAACCACCTTTACACTGAGAAACTGCATTAGAGAAATGGTAATAAATATGTATATCACCACTCTTAATGAGTTGAGGCATCTAACATTGATCAGATACACCTGAAGAAAAACATCTAGCACCAATGAAGCCCTGAACTGCTTGACTTCAGCAAGTATACTAATTTTTTACATGCAACTGGCCCTTTAACGTTAACAAACAGTTGATGTCTGTGTAATGTTACACACTTTCAAAATGTTAAGAATCACTAAAGCATGCATTTATCTCTGAAAAAGCCTAATTATGGGGCATGTGCTGTCTTACTGAAATTTCTACACTCTAGTGCTGCTAGCAAACACTGTACGATACTAATGTGTTTCTCTTTTATTCTTTGCATGTCCCTTGTATTTACCTACTTTCATCTCTAATATTTCAGGACAATTTAAGACTCAAGAAAAATAGGCCATAACCTTTCAAATGCAGTTGAGTATTTCCAAAATTCTTGAAAAATATGAACAAATGAAGCCCCAAGACTTTTCTGCAAAAGGAGCTATGTTATTGTCATTAATTTCTTGCAACATACAGAAGAGCCCAGCCACTTGGCCCATAACACCCATAGGCATTACCTAGTTTAGAGTCTGTTTCCTAGCCTCTAGGTTCTATTCAATATGTTGGATCCCTTTTTAACCCAAACTTGCTTGCAAAGGGTTTGTTTGCTGGGATTTGAGGGGGGGGCTGGGGGAGGGCAGCAAAGAGCGGGAGGTTGGACTTAAAGACGCTAAGGAAATTCAAACAATGGACCCTAGAGCACCATGAATTCATACTGTGCCCTGCCTCAGAGGCAGGAAATCGCCACTGCTCTGCTCTGCACTGCATCAGCAATGGTCTTTCACATAAAGGTGTCTTTGCCTTCGAAACAAATACTGGAGTTTCTGCATAAAAGAAATGCAAAGGAAAAAGAAAAAAAAAAAAAAAAGAGAGAGAGAGAGGCCTTTATGTTCTTCACCCTGTTGAATCATTTCTCCCTTGCATGGCCTTGCAGGAATGTGTGGGACAGAGCAAAAACAATGAAACAATGCACATTATTACATCTTGAACTTTCGAGTGGAAAGCATCAACCAGCTGCTGTCCTCTGCTAAAAGAAATAAATTCAGTAGGCTGAAACAACAGCTACTTCAGCAAATAGCCTAGTTAAAAGGAAACAGAAAAACCTGCCTAATTTGTTTTCATAGATCAGTGAGTGGGTACACCAAGTACTGTTAGTAAAGCTTTCTGCCTTTGAAGCTTCAGCAGAGTATCTGGGAATGATCCCAGCTCCCTGTTACTACCTTTTGCCATACAACAGATTCATAGATCAGTAGACTCCAGATGAAGACTAAAATTGCCTGAAACTAGCAGGTTGTGAGCCTCAGAGCCATATGCAAACTGCTAGAGATTACATCACTGCTAACTGTGCCAGGAGCGATGTAATATCTTCCCACTTCAAGACTGCAAACTAATACACATCTACAGAACGCAAGCATTTAAACCCTTGCTTTGGTGGATTTTTTGCATATAGAAGTTTTCACTGCACTTTTTTTTTTTTTTGTGCACGCATTAAATACTCTTTGTGGCTAAACTTCAAGTACAAACTTCACATCCAGGTGTTTTCAAAATTGTGTTTAAGATGGACCCTGTTGATGGAGATCACTTTTAGGCATTTATAACAAATACTTGCTCTTAACAGGACAAACCCCTCTTCATCTCTAGCTTTAGGCAAATTGATATGCATGAAAAAAAAACCTTTGTATTTAAAATAAAAACACTTTTCAACTTAGAGTCTTTGTATTCTTCTATACAATCTTACTGTCAGCTCTTTATAGAAGTTTACAAACGGAAAAACATTTTGCTAGCTTAGTATTTTTCTTCAGAATGCATAAGAAAAAACTTAAAATGCTTAAAAATTGAAACCATTTTTCTTGTTTCTCTTTTAACATAGAAACCACCAGCAATGCCAATTCCAGCCTACCTTTGTTCCACTATGGGGCTTCTGGGAAATCTCAGATGTCTGCTGAGGGGTTTCTCAGTCCGTGCATGTAAAATTTTTCACTGACCTGTTTCTGACCAACAAGAAAAGTGTATGCCATACCTTTCATGAGAACGCATCTACTGAAGGACCCACAAAAGAACCCTATCCCCACATACACACTAGTTTTTAAACCTTTAAAGAATACCTTGCAGTTTTCAGCTAAGATTTTATGAAAAATTATAAAACTCTTCTGAAAATACCCTATGCAATGAAAAATGTTATTTTAAAAGCAATTTAATGAGATACCATAGCTAGACCACGGGATTTTTAACCTAAAATACTGTTTTTCTTTACGTCATCTTCATTTCCTAACGACAAAACCCTACCAATTCTTCAGTCATCCATCAACACACATATAAGCTGAACATCTGGTGTAAATACATGGGAAGAAACATCACTTTCACTGTTTCATGCTTCATAAATAGACACAAAACCAACCAGATCTTTCTTCAAAATAATTCCTTAAATCTTCTGCTGATATGTCATACAATCGAATTGAAAGAAAATCCCAAATTATTCAGTCTGTCTATTTCTGTGCTGTTATTCTTCATATTCAAGAGTACAAATAGTTTCTTCTGGTAACTGAAGTCCCAGATAATTCCTGATATGATGCATCTATTTCAACTCCAAAAAACAAACCTTTCCATTTCAAGTTTAGTCAACAACATAGCATAAAATGACAGCACTTCAGAAACTAAAATATATAGCTTAAGCAATGAAAGAAAAATCTAGGGAAAAATCTCCAATAACCAGTGCTCTTGTACATTTTTCATGCTGCCCTTAGTACCAACATAAGAACCTTTAGCCCAAATCTGATACAGTCTCACAATTTTTACTTGGCTATGGAGTTATTTATTTTGAAGAGAACTGCACAAAACAGTCCTAATACTAGAGTTACATCTCTACTCCCTTCTCTTTCAAAAGGATGTTTGAGTACAAAATTAAGCCAATGTTTTCTGCTTGCCCTATCTTTATCTGACACACTGTAATAGCACTAATAATGAAAGTAGATGTCTAGAGTTACAAAGGCTAACTTTTAAGATATCTAGTATTATGAAATATTCTGCAAAGCTGAATAATCTGCTGTGACATCTCCTCTTTTAATCATAATTTATTTTGACACCTGTGGTACTTCTAGTTGGCATGAGCACGGATGACTGGCAGTTGAGGCCCTAGAGTAGCTACATTTCCTGTGGTTTTCTTCATTATGATTCTGTACTGCAATGTAACATGAATTTGATTTAAACAGCCAAAGGCCTCACTCTTTCACTGAGTTTCAAGTCACCAGAATGGTTCCCTGGGAGAGCAAAAATTGCCCATGTGCACACCTATTCTGCTGCACTGAGGGAACGCAGCATGTAGAGTGACATAGGCTCCTACATCTCTCAGGGGCATAAGGTTAGGTGGAATAAATCATGGCCCTTTCCCCACAGCTTTGAATGATTTGAAGTTAGAGTCTTCTTAAGCACTGAGATACTTGGAGGTGTAGACAGGCCTAAGAGAGCATAGACTGGTACCTCTACTGTTCATATCAGTTTACCCCACCTGAAGATTCAGGAAAGATGCAAATACTACAAGTTATTCCAGTATTTCTTATCTAACACCTGTTCAAGCAATACCTCTATTTCATTCCTCTTCTAAAAACTCTATTTTTATGTTAAATTTGCTTGAGGGAGAGTCATCACTCCATTTTTCTTGGCTTTTCCTTTCTCTGCCTTGTGGATAACTATGTCTTACAACTGATGGGGGAGTAAATCTTCAGCTGAAAATATTGCTGCTTGGAAACAAATGACGTCATGTCAATCTGTTATTGATATATCCACCAGTCTACAATTTTTACTTCAGATGACCAGAGGATACAACAGGCTGTCATTTACCATATCTGCAAATTCTACCTCTGGAGATCTTCTGGCTCCTACCACCCCAGAATCTAAATTATAAGTCTGATCCATCAACTGAGACAGCAGGACTGCATGCCCAGACTGTATCAGTGAGCAACATGCGCAAACTTGGGTCACTCCAGAAGGTGCAGACAGGCCTGCTACCAGCTTGGGTGTTTTGTTTCATTTTACATCACTGATAAAACCTTTCTTCCCTATAGAACTTGGTAGCTCTCTGCTGCAATTCATTACAACAGCCAGCATTATGGCTACTCTTGACTGAATACAGCAGAATCCCAGTTTAAGGAAAAGCTTCCAGATCTGGGTAATATCAAACATTACTATCTAGTTTATTTTCCACAAAAAAAATCCAAACTCCTCAGTAAACCTGAGACACAAGCACAACCAATTAGATCTTCGTCACAGAGCTGCAGCATTTTAAGAAATTAACCTTGCATATACATTCCCTCAAGTCCATTTCTTTCTGTTAATGGCTGCATTATTGCTACTATTCAGTCCATTTTTGACAATCTGAATAAATCTCCCCATTAAGTAATAGAAGGTTTAACAAAGGGGGTGAATTTGGCTGGAATAGCTGACTATATTGGTTGAGAATTCACTGATATTGAGGCAAGTAGGAAAAACCTAAGTACTGATAATACAGTACTGCATCTCCTCCAGGCCACGGACAGCTGGGCAGAAGCACAAACTCCCTGGACGAAAACAACTTGCAACAGTGAGTTGCCCTAAATTAGAAAACCCAGCTTTCATCTGACACTGCATACAGCTGGTGCACACTGAAGGAAAAGGTTACAGCATGGAAATCCCTGAAATCGCATCTACATACAAGATTACACATTCATACAACCAAGTGAACAGCTCTGAGAAGGAACCAAGCAGGTCCGGAATGCCATTATAGCAGGGCAGAGAAAAGGATTGCTACAGATGGGAGAGCTGCAAATCTGCACCTGGGCCAGATAGATACAAAATGGCTCACAGTGGTTTGCTTCTGACTTTTCTCATGTAAATGAAAGAAGGAAAAAAAGTAATATAAAATTCTGCTCAATGTGTCTGTACCCTTTCAACTCTTTACTCTCCTGAAGATTACAACAATTCAACAATTAGCTACTGGTTATGGGTATAGGTAGGTTTTTCTACAGTGTTCTGGAGGGTTTGATTTTGTTTTGGTTTTTTTTCTAAATTATTATGGGCTAGAAAATTCAACACTGATTCTCACACTCCTGTGTCCATCCTATAAAGGGATAACAGAGAGAAAAAAAAAGAAGAAAAAAGAGAAAAATCTCTATCCAGACATTACACTTGAAAATACAAACTAAAGATAAAGTGCTGCATTCCCGTTACATTAACGAAGGATCATGCAGTCACCACTGACCAAAATCCAACACAGCCCCTTCAAACCCGGTAAGGTTTAAAGAGGTACACTAGGCTCAATGTTTATCCATATCATAGCTCTAAGGCCAAGTTTGCAAGAAGTTAATACATTCAGTGCATGACTAAGGCAAGCATGGCCACAATGCACAATCACACCTTTGTATACATTGTCCATAAGGCATATGCTATTTTAAGCCTCCAAGCAGTTTTATATACTTAAGTGCAGTAGCAGTGCGCTCTCAAACACCAGTTGGCAGTGGCACATTGTGTTGTGAAGTCTCTAAAATGTGATTTCATAAAAGACATCGGATGTTGCTGCTACTTAGAAAATGTTGAAAGTACTAGAACAGATGGAGAATTAAGTTTACCATTTAGCTGCCTTGTTCGTGGACCATTTTCTCTTCCTCCCCTCCAACATTTTTGAAATTAAACATTTTTATCATTTTACTGGCATTTCTCTTTTCCATGGAGTTTTTAATAAACTATTTCTTCTATCACTTTGTGCTGTAACATCTTTGTAATATCCTGCTTTGTGCTATACAAGAAATGACAGTTTTGACTGATAGTATTTTGCTCTGATAATCCATAATTAGTCACCTTAGTAACAACAACAGGTTTTTTTCTTTGCAGAGATACCATCTTTTCTAATTTTTTTAACTCTTAGTTACAAACCCCAAAACTGGTTGGCTCTCTGACTTTTTCTACCACTTCATAGATAGTGGATTTGGGGCAATCAAGAAAGTAGAATAAGTCTTTTACTGTACTGTGGGGTTCTTGAAAGAAATGTGGATAGGCTTAGCTCTAGAGGAAACTGTCTTGCAACAAAGAAAACCCCAAACAACCAAGAACCCCAACCACACAGTAGAAGAGGCTTGAAGAGGCCACTTAGTTCATTCTCTCCTATTTGCAGAGTGATGGTCTAGCCAGTCATTCTCCATTTGTGTTTCTGCATGAGGTTTCTCCTGTGATAATGCCTTTCCTAAACAGGCATCAGCACTCTGCGCCCACACTTGGCAAGTGTCCTGGTGGAGGGAAGACCAAGGAGCAAAGGAAGAAAAGCTGAGTAGTTTAACAGAGGAAGAAGAGCTAGGTAGCTTAACTTGCCCTCTTTAAATTTCGTCATTCCAACTCTTGGAGAGATTTCTCTCTTCTGAGCCAGCTCAAGACAGCAGACGTAGCAGCACTTCAGCTCTATAGCTGGCCAAGTGCAAGCACACTTCAAGATGAGGGCAATTTTACAGTCCTGCTGCATTTATCAAACCTGACATGTACTGCACATTATGATTTCCATGTAATGGCTTGACTGTAAATTTACCCTCAGCAAGATCCTTTTATATGCATTCAAACTAATTTACCTCTCACTGATCGAGTCCTAACTTGTAATTTGCTTAAATGCAGACCCTAAATTGACTAAATCAAATGCATTTGCGCAAACTCAATAAACAGAACCATTACCCACTGAAATAAGCAAGTCTCCTAAGAGCATTATATGCTTTCTTACAGTGGAAGAGTTGGCTCAGGAGCCAACCACCACTCTAGCTAATGACCATGTTTCTCCCTCTATTTCATTAGCCTGTCTGAGGTCTCTAATATTTTTTTTTCCCCTCTAAAGGGAAGTGCAAGAAGCATACATAGCTTTATTAAATACTGCAACCAAAGCAACTAAAGCTCATTTTCCAGTGTAATGAAAAGGAACCAGTGGAGGAAGATACATTTTAATATCCCTGTTATTGCATACATTAGCTAAGCCATAGCCATCCTTAAAGCACCTAGCACACTGTATCCATTTGTGGAGAAGGTCGTAAAATTATTTGAGCACTGTGCCAGTACATGTTCTTTATAGCAGTGCAAATATGGTTGAGTCATACTGATCAGCCTCCAACTCAGTGCTTAGAAAGGGACATTGATTTGCAATTGCAAAGTAACCATTTAAAAACTAACCACCATCAGTTAAGATCACATTCAGCCTCTTAATGAAGGCTGACCAAACCAGGTTCCACCTGAAAGTGGTGGAAGACTCTTATCAACTACACAGCAACCTACCCCAAGTATTGCACTAGTGTAAATTTATTTCAGTGGCTTTGTAACTTAAACATAATGGTGGTAATAACAACAGAAGTCAGCATCTAGTACTTTACACCAGCTTAAGAAAACCTGTGTTGAATTAAAAGTGTTTAAAGCTTCATGTTTATTAAAAATATCTGAATGGCACATGGTACACTAATAGCTGTTCTAATATGGAGAATTATTACTGCATGGCAGCACTGCTACACTAAGCATACTCACTAGAAGGTACTACCATGGGTACACCCTCAAGCTATGATGCAAGAAGGGTTAAAGCAGCAAAGTTCATTCTGAGTTAAAGTTCAAACTTCAAGCATCCAGTTGCCATGAAGAAAACAAAAGTGTTACAAAAATTAACAAGACAATACAAACATTTTTTGCTGATATGTATGAAAATACATAATCAGAACTGAAAGTCTTAAACTAGCAGATTAAGTTTTAAAAACAAACTATTAATAAAATGCAGCATTTATTAAACACTTGAGATGCTTTAGGAATATTAACTCATCCATTTTTATATTAATAAAAGTCATAAGTTGGGCTTACTACAAACAGCATGCCTATGATAAACCCAAAACAATGTTATCCAACACTACAACTACACCATTCCAATTCATCTGTTTCTCCTTCGAAACTTCTGCATCCTGTTCCCTGTATGCTAATTTCCATCAAAAATCAGTAAGACTCCATTGTGGTTTCCAAGATAACATGTCAAAGAATTATGTGCAGATCTACCAGAGACAGATTTTCCTCAGACATGCCTGACTAGATCTGCTGCAGCTTTATATCGATTGGCCCTGAACAGTGATACCAAGAATAAAGGCAAGGTGTCTTGTGATTGAGAAATTATTCTGTACTGCATGGGGCCTTGACTCTCCCTAGTGCAGGTGACAAGAACATGAAGGGTCTAAGAATTGCTGGTGCTTTGCAATAACTATTACTTTTAAAATATTTCTGTTAAGGATTAATGGCAGTTGATGCTCAACATGGGGAACTACAGGCTCATAGGGTGACTGCCAGCTAAGAACACGGTATAGCCCACTCTTAGCAACAACACCAGCAACCCAGTGCACATTCTTCCTCGGTAGCGGAAAAAGTTGCCAAAAGGCAACACTTTTTATTAAGATTTGCATATCTAGCTAGTGTTTTGTGTGACAGGTCCTCACTCAACTGAAACAAAACAAAAAAAAAAAAAAAAAAGGAAAATGGACACTGAAAAGGCAGGCAGGTGAGGGAACAGGAGGTAAGGTGGGAGGCAAGACTGAGACAGAAGGCAGAACGTGAAGAAAGCATTTCTTCAAACAGCAGACACTGAGAGAATTCTGGCTGGTGGACTGAAATTGCAGGTATCTAAAACACTAAAATTAGGACCTTTGCGCACATCATCTTGTTTAATTTGCTTGCTAAGTTTGCAGTTCACATTTGCTATGTCTTTACTGCCTAAAAATGGCACATGAGTCCAGATGCAACAGCTCAAACTACTCAGCAAGGTACTTCCCTGGTAAACAAGGAAGAACAGGATTCCCAACTAATGCAAATAGAATGAAGTTCCTGGATCTGGGTCCTGGTATTTTTATTTTTTAAGGATTTTTAGAAAATGTACTACTTTTCTGTACTGAGCATTTCCCTTATTTTTCATTGTCTTTATATAGAAATTATAGTGCACTAAGTAGTACACTAGAATATACCCAGTGGAATAGGTCCAGAATTAATCACATCTCTCACAGCCCACAGTCTAAAACACTTTCAGTTCTGGCTTTATTCCAGTCACAATTAAGATAGCTTGGGCACTAAGGGAAATTCATATGTGTATTTCTGTATCCTGAGGAAATAAGTAATGCAAATAACCAGCAAAGCCATAAAGGAAACCACAGAGGTGTTACTGCTTTAATGCCAGCACAGGCAAAAGCTTTATCGAAACCCATCAGCAGTTGTTCCATCCTTTATAGAAAACCAATCACCACCCTCAGAAGTGCCCTGTCCAAAACCAGCTTACCTAGAGTGCAAAGGGAGTCATAGATCTAGAAAACAAAAATGAGCTCTTGTGGTCTAATCACTTCCTTTTCTCCTCGAGACTATATTCCACTGGTGTTACCTTGCCTATTAGATGCTGAAGAAAGTGCTGTGTGATCTACGACTACATTGTGAAGCGGGAAATTGCTAACGGTGCATATGCTGTAGCCATGATGCATCTGGCAGATAAGATGTGGCCCAGGTACATCTCCAAAAATTGCAGTCTCATCAAAGAGATGATCGAGTCAGAGGTTTTCAGGAGGTTGTTAATATGGGGGGGATGCTGTGCACCACCTCTTCCTTCTGGACTGCTGCCAATATTGTGATTAGCACGCTGTCATCAGCTCAAAAGCTCTTCAAGCACACACACACCTCAAACAATCTAACCTTAAATTACATAAAAATTAAATATAATATCACATTTCCCTCTCCAATTGTGGGAAGACCGCTGCCAACCAGGTGCCTCTAAAGAAGGCCTACATACACTGAAAACCCTCTTATGCTTGACAGTACACAGGGTTGTCGTCTTAAAAAAAAAAAAAATTAAATCTAGTCCAAACCCCTCTCTTTCTGCATGCACCTGTCCTCAAAACCAGACATTCTTGTCAACAGCAATGAACAAGGTCTTATATAGCAAAGGTGCGTGTTCTTCATTTTTCACAGCAGTTAGACATACACATAGTGTCAGTCTGTCTCTTGCTGATCTGCTTATAGTTAGAGCTGTTTCAGACTAATAAACAGAATAAATATTCATCACTCGCTTCTTCACCCTGGAGCCCATTTAATGCGACTGGTGAGACAAGGGCATGGAAGAGTCAACTGCTGTAGCAATATAGCTAAAATTATTCTCTTCATGGCTAATGAGCAACTGCATTAAGGAACTGGTGTTTTTTCTAGTTGGCTTCTTTCACTGTAACGGAGACAACATTTTGTCATGTTGTCTCCAGACCCAATTTGAACAAGCTGATGAAGAACTACTGTCCCTCCAAGGCAACAATGCAATTAGAGGAAACACTGTAGAATCAGAAGAGGCACATATATTTGAGGTAATTCATTGTGAGCAAGACTCCAGTCAGTAGCAACCATTTTATTACTGCATTTCTAAATTGTCTTGTTGCAGTTCACTATCAGACACTCTATTCAATCCCTCTATTTTGTTTCAAGAGCTTGTTTAAAGTAATGCCAACTGACAAAGGCATAATTACGGTATATACAGCACATGTTAAGCTTGTCACAGTGCTTCTTTCTCAGGAAGCATCAAAAGCTGGATTAGGAGTGAACTATGCAGCTAGGCACTGCAGACCATTCTCCCCTTTTTAATTAAAAAAAAGAAAGTCAAACACTATTTAACCCTTTCAGAAGGAGAAGGTAATTTATCTTCTCTCTGAGATATAGAATATAAACATTATCAATCTGTCTCTCTGAACTTGCTCAAGCTTGGAGCAAGCAAGTAGGCAAAATGCCCACATTCTACAAGTGCAGTGCCACAAATTCAAGGCCAGGTTGGATAGGGCTTTGAGCAGTCTCCTCTAGGGGGAGGTGTCCCTGCCCATGACACGGTGGGGTTGGAACTAGATGATCTTCAAGGTCCCTTCCAACCCAAACCATTCTTTTATTCTGTGAAGTGGGGGCAGATAAAGGTGACATGGGAGCGGCTCAATGTTCTGGATACATTACCCCTCTTTATTCCCTTACAATATAAAGAAGATGAATCTTTCAGAATAAAAATTATTGACATTTTTGCTATTTCCACCTTCTCTGTCACTGAAGAAACACACTGAAGGGCATCTATGTTGGATTTATCCACAGATCCAAGACTAGGTAAAGCTTTCCATAAACAACTAATGCTTGTGACTGTCTCTATGCCCAGCTTGGTGCACAGCAGCAAGTTCCAATTAATAAAAAACAAACAAGCCATGCACGCTCTTTTGAGCCCTGCTCTCCTGAAAAGCTGAGTCCTTCTGAGGTGCCCTGTTTTGCGAAACAAGTCAGCCAACTGCAAACACCACCCACATCTTGCAAATTCAACTGCAGTGTGAAAGATGGTTTTGCTTGCTATATAACCCCACAGTAAGCTCCCCTGGTTCATTTGTTGGACTTAATTTTCTGTGCATGTCAGTTTGCATTAATATCATCATATTAGCTATATTTTTCTAGTATTTGTACACATAAACTACGAAAATATACTCATGAGCTCAGTGGAAGGTCTACTTAGAACCAAGTTAGGGGTCATGGAAAAAATAACAAACTATTTTCTGAATTATATATGTGCAGTTGTTAAAGTCTGGAACAATTAATTTGTCCTTAATTGAAGTTATTTTAGTTTTAAAAAATTAATTTAATTTCTAAAGAGAAAGAAAGTTGTTCTGTTGTAACAGCTAGTAATGAGTAGTGGCTTTTTTAATGTTGCTTGCTGCTACGAGAAGAAATACAAATCCACTAAAAAAAAAAAAAAAAGAAACATCTTTCAATGGCAGAAAACAAATGAGCAAGTCTGTAAGCAATATCTTTTCAAATGTCTCTCTTCTATATTGTAGTATTTTTTTGTCCCATAAATGACTTTGAGCAAATTAAAATAATCTTGTTAACACATTGCAAACTTCATTCGAATGGTGGCCAGAATACAAAACTTCACATCGTCTTACACTGAAAGTGTGTAAGCTTACTGTGGAGAGAGTAGCATCATCAGCACCTGCTATCTAATAACAGGGAGACAAGACAAACACTACCTAAGAGAAAAATCATGGTGGCTTTGTCCTTACTGAAATATAACTCACTTCACTATACTTTACTTTTCTAACCATAGAAATAGCACTATGACACATGAAGGAGGACAGGAACACTTTTGTGGAGAAAAAAAAAGTAAATGCTTCTGATGTACAAGTAATTTGATTATACTTTTCTCCAGCCATATCGCTACCCATTTTTTGGAAACTGTCAGATGCTACTGGAACTCTTTGTATATTTGTACATCACATATTTCATCGCTAAAATGGAATTAACACACAGAGCTGCAAATAGGGTTGTCTGTCCCACTTCAGCTGTAGCACAAACATACCCAATTGTCAGCTGGAAGTAAGAGTTATTACTAAGTTCTCTATGGATCCTTACCCACAGAGACAAGTAGGATAGCATTAACTATGTTGAGAAGAAAAGGGAAGCAATTTGAATGTTGTAGAGCCTCCTCAACAGCTTTGTCTTAAAGTATAATTTTAACTCTAATGAATTCCATTTAGTATCATATCAGAGATATCCTTTACTGACAATCCTTCTTTAAGATGTTTTAGGGTTGATTTTCAGGCTGGTGCTCAGTGGCACCAGGTGAGAACCTCCATATTAACAAAAAAATGGAACTATACATCTGCTTTATTCCCTGCTGCAAGTCAGGGCATTTCAGATGCAGAATTAAAGGCTAGCACAGCTTTCATATCTTTAAAGAAATGGTGAATCCTTATGTGAATGAGTTCCAAATACTTGAATAGATTTTTTTTTTTCTTACCTCCCCATCTTTTTTTTCCTAAGGAGCTGAAAGGACCATGAAAGGTGCAGAGCTGGCAGACATTGGCGAATATTGTATTAATGAGAGAAACTTTAAAAGCCTGAATAAATGTAACTCTCTAACTCTTTTGTATTCATTTCTAAGCAAGCTGATGTCTTGAAATCTTTGCAAAAGGAAGTTTTTGGTCTCAACCTGCATATCAGCTCTTTTTCATGAACAAAAAAGCTATAACCCAATCCACTCTTAAGTGCAGTTGCAGCAAGACCATGTTACTGATAGAAAAGGTTATTGAGTGCATCTTGGATGGCTGCTGTACCCAATCTAATGATGAAGATCTGGAAAGTGTTACTAATATGCAACAAAGCACTATACAGCGTGCATTTCACAAATCTCCCTTCTTTCATGCATATAAATGCAGAAGTGAGAGCAGATTGATTATATTGTTGCCAGATATATTTATTATTTGAGAGCATGAATGATTTTCCCTTCTGAGACATTCTGACACACTGCTCCATTGGGGTGGGAAGATAATGTTTTCCTCTAAATTGCAAGTCCTACAATGTGCTGAGTAATAGATGCTGAGTTTGGTAGTTCTCACTGCCTCCACTGGCTGCCTGCAAGGCCTCTGAGGCACACAGCTGAAGAGCCCTACAAGGACTAGGAATGTACTATGGTCATGTTGCTCTAAAGGATCCATGAATTCAGCCTGGTTCCCATCGTTTCCTTGACACCATTGCCAATCTAGTCATAATTTCTACCAACCTCCTCACTTCTTGGAGTGTGAGGTTTCAGCAGCCTATTAGGACACAGGAATTGCCACTTTCAGTCAGGCTCCTTCTACTCTAATAGTGTTCAGAGAGCAGCCATAGATGTATCAGTGTTAGGTTTAAGGACACTGCAGAAGCCTTACAAGGGACTCATGGGCCCCATGGATGTACCTCTGACAACTTCAGAATGGGGCTCGGGGCTCTCTTCTGAAGCTTCACACAGCATACATAGCAGACTCCTCCACAGATTGGCCTTGCTCACTTTTTCCTCAGCTACAGAAATTATGTATAGACAGTCTCCGTCTCCCAGGAAAATGCCCACTGAGGCATATATATAACACAAGGGAGTTTATAAAATCAGAAGAAATTCTTCACCCACCTGTTTTCGTTACTTCCAAAGCTTTTATCCCAAAGCACTTCCTCCTCAGTTGTTTCTGCCAGTCTGGTGCACCCTACATGTCTGTGAGGCTCAGAAGGAGCAAGGAGGACCTCTTCTCAAAAGAACAAGCTACACCAGCTTCCAGCTTCTGCATGTCTCTCTGAAGAGGCGATCTCACTCAGCTTGAAGAAAACAAGGTCTGACACCAGGCTGCTGTCGCTTCCAGCTGAGTAAGGTAACATTAAGTCCAAACCCTGTAATAAGCCAACTCAAATTTCCCTTCAATTGCTACATAATCAGTGCCTTGTTATTTACATAAATATTCAATTTCAGATTTTGATAGATATTGACTTGACAGCATTCAGTTTCACTGAATGTTCCCTTCTGCCCGTGTTGTAAAACAAGGAACGGGTTTGCTTTAGTTTGGATTAAATTTCACAGCATAAATCTTTGTCTAAATCCTTTTCTGCCCTACAGAACTGAGATGTAATCTCATTTTCTACAATGCTGAGCAAAGAAAACTAGAAACTCACTCTGCCATGCAGGCTATTCAAAGTGCACACTTCTGGACTGCGGGGTAGCATTGATATTTGATCAATACAGATGGGTGGTTTGTTTTTTATTTGCTTTTAATAGATTATGTTAGAATGTGAAATCCAAATATCAAAGGGTAGCTTTAGGCAGAGACCATTTTCAAAAGTAACCATTTAAAAATGTGCTCAAGTTAGGAAATTGCTTGACCAGCTAGTTACCTCCAGCTGTCAAAGGCACTCCAATGCAATATAAAAAAGTAGTCTTTTCCACATGCCTACTATAAAAGGAAAAGAACATAAAGTTTAAGCTCTCTTGAGAAAATTTTTTTAGCAAATTATGCCAAATAATTTGCTAAATGCAAAGAGAGGGAGAAAAAGGGTGTTATTCTCTGTAAGTTCATGGCAGAACTGCCAGAATTAATTGACTACTTGCTAACCAGGCTCTCACCATTTAGGTATCACTGTTTAATAATCATGCTCTTGGTGAGGAAAAGGGTGATGAATCACACACTCAGAACCAATTTTCCAGCCAGTACAATAAAGACAGCACACAACATACTTAGAAAATGCATTCTTAAGATAATGTAGCCCATAGAAGTTAGAACTGGCCCTTCTGTTCCTTAATAAACTTCAGTGAGACCCCAGAGACAATTAGGTTGAGAAATTCTGCTTACTTCACACTTTCTGTTCTTCTAATTTAAGACTATACAACTTTTTCTGTTTTTCTCACAGGCAGCTAGCTACACTTTGAGGATAGTCTGAAGGGGCATAGGAACAACCTATTCCTGGGGAAAGGGACAAAAGGAAATACTGTATTAGGGTAAATTTGCAGGGATATCTACTTAAGAAATAGATTTAATAGTTTTCTCTGAACTTTGCATCAAATTGCCCTAAGTCTTCTAAAACTGCTGCACATCTCCCAGATAAACCAGGTTCCTACACAAAATATAAGGGTAAAATTAGGGCTCTGTATTGAACACCTGGCCATTACTATGACTACTGAGATTAATATCTTTACCCAACACTAAAAACTACTACTTCCTTATTCTCACATACCCTGGCCAGAGTGTAGACAGGAGAAGCATTGGTAGGGGACCAATTAAAGGGAAGCCAAAAGCAGATAAAAGCCACACTGACACATGTCGAGACAAGGCATTCCTGAAACCATAAATACTTAAAAATGATACAAAAGGTCAAAGGAGAAATAAATTGCTGGAGATAAGATCATTTGTACCTATGCTATTCCATTCAGAAATGAATGGTATGTGAGAGAACTGCGACACAGATGAAAAAGGATTTAAGAAAGACTGGGTAATTACAGCAGTTAAACATTTCTAAGCAGGTCTTTGGATGATCATTTAAGAGAATGAAGAGACAAAGCTAAAGGCACAGGATTGCTGAAGCCTGAATACATTGAGTGCCTGCCAGAGCTTAGCTGCAGAATTACAATGAAGACTTGCACACAGCTGCTTGTCTTCACTTCCACACGGTGTGGCTGCTTTCAAGGTCACTGGGATGCTGGAACAGCATGGATGGACTGGAAGATGACAAAAGGGGTGGAAGGAGGAGAAAGAGAGAAAACTGAATCCATTGGGGAAGAAAATAAACTGTTTCTGAATGGGAGGGACACAAAGAAATACTACATTAGGATTCAGACAGTCCAAGAAGGGAAAATGTTGCGTTCCATCAAGTTTTTTTTAAAGTAGTAATTAATAATCAAATTGTCACAACGCAGAGGGCTACTGTTTGAGTAAAACCTTGACACGAAAGCCAATAGCCCAATGAAACTCAGCTTCTGAAACATAGCCCTGAGGTGCCCCATCAAAACACACATGCCTTGCAAGGACAAGATGGGCACAGTACTGACCCTCCAGAGACGTGCTCTCCTCTTAAAAAGTAGCCAAAAACCAGGAATTCTTGCTCATTTGGTTCTTAAGCAGGAGCCCTTGGGGTAAGCTCTTGGTAGGGAGAGGGAGGGTGGCAAGTTTTTCTGTGGTTTCAAATGTGACCTGGTACCGAGGAAAGGTGAGCCCTTGGCGTGAAAGGTGGCTGGTTCAAAACTTGCACTGGCACTTCCAATGCAGCCTGTAAGTACAGAAAATCCTCCGTGTCCAGAGGCACTGTAACTGTTCGCACAACTAGGGGGAGTGGAAGAAAAAAACATAACATACTTTGCTAACCATTAAGCACAGGAATTATAAAGCACTATCTAGAAAGCACAGTTTCTCCTGCCTTGGTTTGGAAAAGCACACCTTGACACAAACTCAGGTGGCTACAGTGTCAGAGCCCCAGACACTTTTTCTTTATGTGAATTCCATGAGAAAATTGCTGCGCTTTTGTGAAGGGGGACCTACCCTAGCAAGGAGTCCAACAGAGACTGCCTGCAAAGCTTAAAAGGAAAATATTTGAAAGGCAACGAAAGGCTGAGCTGCCCACAGGCGGCAATCATATCCTTTGAGTAGTGCAGTACAGGAAGGTGTAAGAAGAGGATAAAAAGGTCTTAGATATGCAGTGATGTGGCTGAAGCAAAATGTACATATATATATATTTATTAGTAGTAGAGTGTTAAAAGGCAAACTCCACAGGGATATGGACACTCTCTAACTTCCTTTGCTGTATGCTACATACTGCAACAGCACAAAGGAGCAGGCCAACACTGCTGACCCTACAAACAATATCTAAAATTCTAATCATGGCAGAAGACTCAAAACACATACCCTGTGCACTGCAGAAGGGAGAAGACAAGCAGTTGGGGCACAGCTCAGAGGTGAGAAATAACAGTGATTCCTCAAGGGCCCCAGGACTCTGCTAGGTCTGGGCTAGACATGAAGCTTGGCTCCAGGGCAATCTGACAATGTCAGCACCAGCAACTTCCCTGGCTCAACTTGTCCAAGATCAAAAAACTCAGCTAGGCAGCAGCTTGTGTGCCACAACAGCTCTATGCCTATCCAGGTGCTAGAAACCAATACAGTTCAACTGAGGTGCTCAGAGACTATTCTTCAGCTGAACCACAACAACAATCCATGAAGCCACCACTACGGCAGCCCCTCCAATGATAAATAAGCCACAGACACAGCATGGTGGAGGAAAGGAAGAAACTGGATAGATCTGCTGGTGTAGATCAGCTGGACATTACATTAAAAAAAATGCTGATGGAAGTAGATCCAGAGGTTTCCCAGATATCTGCATGACCATCACACACGATTGTCTGCCTCATGGCCAAGTGACATGTGCACACAGATGAAAAAATCCCACCTCTTTGACCAAGGTGAGAAGAACCTGGGGATAGAGACACTATTAATGACTCTTGTGCTTTCCTTTCTTCATGCCAGAGCTGCTGTAGCAAGAAATCTCATGGTGGGAAATCACAAAGTTAATGAAAACAAAAGTAATTCCCTAAGTGAAAAATTCCTAAGTGAAGTCAGGACTGTGATCCTAGTTGTTAGGAGAGGGGCAGGTCATAGTGTGATCTACCACTGAAACATCTCTTATCTGTGATGTTAGGGATCCCTGGGCACTGGACTAGCCTAAAGGGTTAAAAATAGCTGATCTCATAAGTTGTGAAGAAAGATATGAGGGGAATGGATCTGTTTTTATGGTCTACCTACAGAGAGAGTTGATGACTAGTTACAAAGTTAAAAGGCCACAACATCAGCATGGTGTTCTCTGAAACGCTCCTACTGTTGCAGATGTTGATCCAATGGCATCTGAGGAAACCTCTGGAACATAGAGAGGAAATTTGTACAAGAAAGATAAGATACCCATCACCTAAGCCAATACAGAACTATGTTGCTTCAAATCAAACGTAGATGCAGAAGAGTGCACTGTTCAAAAATACCTGTCAAAAAGGCTCCATAACTTCAAATAAACGCAAGTTAAAGAGCGAAGCAGAAGAGTGCTATTTAACAGGAGTGGAGAAAATTTAAAAAAAAAAAAAAAAAAGATGACTAGACATCTTAAGATACATATATATACACACATACACAAGGATTTGACTAAGAATATTACTATGATGGGTATATCATAGTAATAGGTAGGGACTGATAGGCTGCAGAACAATAACGGATACAAATTCCATACACAAGACATGCATATGCACAGAAATAACAGATTCCCGATGAGAAACACAGATTCCCAATGGACTCAAGTTTTACGAAGAGAGAGAAAGAATGTGGTACTAGAGATCAATCATAGGCACAACAGCGAGGGTCACATACTGAAAGAGGCTCAGAAGCCAGAGAGGCTGTAAGATGAACAATAAAAGATGCCAGCTATCTCTATGTGTATGTGCGGTATAACAGATGAAGCTACACATTTAAACATATAAATAATTGCCTCACAGAGCAATAAACTAAACTGCAAGAACAGCAACAGTACCTTCCCTCGTCTCATACAATTGCATTTTCTTTAAGTGAGATTAAATTTAAAAGGACAAGAAGAAAGGAAGG
>JAVSBS010009909.1:7450-21645 GCA_033124195.1 Coracias cyanogaster | reverse complement strand
GGGGCGCCCGCAGCGCCAGCGCCGCCGCCCGCACCGGGGGCCGCAACCCGGGCGCGGCCGCCGGAGCGGGCACTGCAGTCAGCGCCGCCGCGCACGGAGGGCGGGCAGACTGCGGCGGGCTCGCCCTCCCCGCTCCGCAAGCGGCCGGGAGGCTGCAGGGCCGGGGAGGACCCCCTCGGGCCGTGCGCACGGGGGGTTATTTCTCCTACTTCCCCCCACGGGGGCGCCGGGCCGGGCCCGCAGCGCCCGGGGCGGGGAGAGCCGCAGCCGGATAAACTTCCTGCGTGCAGCGGGAGGGGAGGGGAAGGGAAGGGAAGGGAAGGGGGGCCGCCACCGCTGCCCCACCGCCCTCCCCCGGGCGCACGTCGGCGGGGCTAGCGCCGGGCCACCCGGCCCCTGCGTGCCCCGGCCCTTCCGGGGCCCCGCCACGGGCAGCAGCCTCCCGGCTCTCGCCCTGCCGCTCGCTGCGGCCGGTGCGGGGAGGAAGAGGAGGCAGCTCCCGGCTGCTGCCGCCCTGGCCGCGGTCTGAGGCCACGGCCCAGCGCAGGGCACCGGGCGCGCTGCGCTGCCCTCGCGGCGAGACGGGGAGAGGAGCCCCAAGTCCTCCCGAGCCACTGCAAAGTTGGGCCGGGCGCGCTCCCGAGCCGGCAGCGCTGTCAGGCTGCCCGACCTTGTGGGGAGCGTGTGGGAGCCCCCGAGGAAAGGAAGCAGCTGGTGCAGAGGCAGAGCGGTAACGCGCGGAACGACTTGAAACTGCAGAAGGATGAGCAGTGGCGTTGGCGCGCACCTGCGGGTGACGGCGGTGGGCCTGGACGCAGAAGACAAACAGAAATCATCAGTCTCCAACTGCAAAAGAAAACAAACCGGCCTCTGTTCTGTCTCTAATAGCATTCCATCCGAGAGTGCTCTCTGTAGTGCCTTTTAAGCAAGTTTATTTTCACCTCTTACTTACGTGAGTCTGTCTCTGTCTGGACAATTGCCAAGTCTGCTTACCCTGGAGATTTATATAGGGCAGCCCCTGAGCCAGCCAGAGCGGGAAGGCTCGTCCCGGCCTCTCCTGCGTGACCAGGAACACGAGCTGTGCTAAGATCATACGCAGAAACATGAGTGTACCATAAGACAGGAGCAGTATTAAACTGATCTGAAAAGTACTAAGTACCACGCATTACTTCTCTGTCACTGGACTACGAAATCCTTGCGTTACTCAATCACATGAAAAGCAGTGACAGCAGCCACGGGTGTATCGCCTCCCCCTCCTCCTTTCCAGGTTAAATGCAGCCAGCCCAGTGCTGCAAAGCCTACACCTCAGTGATGCAGTGGGCAAAAATTCACCCAGCCTATGCAGAAAATAGATAGCAAAAGTAGGACAATGTAACAGTAGCAATACAACAAAGTGATACCTCTAGAAGATGATTATGAAACAACAGCATTCTGCATCTTACACCATGCCAGCATTTAAACCTGGAAACCCGCTGACCCAGCAGAATAATTCAGAGAACGAACAATTTCTCTATCCAACAAGTGCCAGTCAGTGAATCTGCTTCCTGCTGAGCTAAAACCCAGCCTCCTTCAGTGGTCGATCAGTTTTTCTAACAGAAGAGTTGCAAACAAGGAGGAAAGCAGTCTGCTAACCCATGGTCCTGACCAGGGGAATCAGCTGGTAACATGAAACTCGATTGGGAGATTCTAGATGCGGTGCTCGGCAATGTTGCTGATACGCAACCTGCAGCACACTTCCACCATCCAAAAGGACATTAGGTGTTGTTTGTGCGGGAAGGGTGAGCTGTTAAGTTACTGCTGTGGTTGCACTAGGTAATGTAGTAGTCAAGATATATGCAGGTCAGTCTCCTATGTTAAAACGTACGGAGCAACTGGAACAGGACTCTGCTCCGCTCTTTGTTCCTCACCATGAAAACTCAGGCTGGATGTTTAAGACCAGCTTTTAGCACACTGTGCTGAATCAGCAGTTGCGGGGAGAGAACCTAACTTTTGTCCATTTGTCCTGTGTTCTTACAAACCGAGGAAAGGGGTATAAGCCATGACAAAGAAATAGAGCAATAGGAGAGGTTTAACTAAAGCTAGGTCTTTAACTGTGAGACTCTGCAGTTGAAAACAGTTTTAACTGGACTCAAGGACTGTTCTGTGCCCTACACAAAGCACCCCATGATATTTAAGAAGCCCTGGTTTCAGTGGTCTCATAAAAACACAGGAGAAACATAAAAAAAAAGAGAGACAGAAGAGGAATTTTCTCATCTTCAAGTGTTACAAGGAAAAGCGAGGTCTGGAAATCAGGAAAGGAACAGAGAAGCAAGTGTGGAAAGAAAAGCTAACCATGTGTTCTGCATAGCAAGTGCTACAGAAACAGATTGCTAACCGAGACACTTGTGTTAAGCAAGAAGTGGGATATAAATTGAGTGACAGACTTGATTAAACCAAGTACTGAGTGGGAGACTAAATTACAGGAGTAGAGTTTTCAAAAGGAATGTAGACAAAGTGAAGCAGGAGGAGAGGTGGCAATATGGATAAGAGAGTATTGTGTCAACAGAAAGAAATATTGATGTTCTGGCTGACACAGCAGTCTACTTCTACTGAGACTAAAACTGCAAACAAAGTTGAATCGTGAATGGTGCCTGGTCGGAATAATGTCGTAGGGACCAGAAAATATCTGAAGAGTAAGAAAGGGTTTTGAGAGAGCCTGTATGCTAGTAATGGGAGATTCAGCTAATGAACACTAAGTGAGATTCTGACCTCAGTTATGCAGGACTGAAATCTGGAAGTAGTATCTGCCAGCTGCAGATTTCACATTAGCAGGGCAGCAGTTTTGGTCTCTATGTTTTGAAGTATCACAGGTTTGCTTATACAGTACACTGAACTGTCAGGGATCTGTCAGGGATTAATCTGATTTTAATAACTGGAGCCAAGTAAGAGGCACTAAAGAAAGCAACTAAAATGCAAAGGATTTAATGCAAAGCCCATGGGCGTAAATGGACATTTCCTCTGATGTTAATGGACTTTGGATCAGGCCCCATCTGTCCATGGAGCCCAAGGTCAGCTTTGGCATGTTGAAGAATGTCTGTGGGAAGGCAGTAACACAAAAGCACTGGCCTTTAGGGAAGCAGACTGAAGGAGTACAAAATTACTCCACAAAAACTAACTGGAATTCAACCCACTGTGGAAATGGGAAGGATGCTGGAGAAGCTGCACGACTGTGTCTTTCCAGCTAGGTTGAATAAGCCAAAAGGCAGCATGCTTCAGTGTGCTGAGTGGAGCAGCGCTGGCAAGTGCCAGATATGAAGAGAGTGCGTTAGGAAAAATAAGAGACCTGGGAAAGGTAAGAATGGGTGGAGTTAGAAATCAGTCTGGAAGGGTGAAAGCCAGAAGCAAAAAAGAAGTAACAAATGAAATGAGTAAGCGTATTTTTAAAATAGACATTCTCTGTTTTTCTGCCATTAACCTGGGATCCCACAAAGAATCAAGTAATTTTCTTCTCTATGCCTCTGCTGTCCAGCCTGTCTATTTACAAGTGAGTAAATCTAGGTAGGTCTTCTCACTCACAAGGCATTTACAGAACATAAAATTCAACCTGCCCTGTTCTTATGTGGGGCTTCCTGGCTCTATTTCAGTATAGTAACAAATGAAAATACAAAACAAACCATCCAAATCTCTAGAATTGTGTGAAATACTGCATTGTCTTAAAATAAGGAATTTTTTGGCAAGTGAAAGTAAGGAAAAATGTTAAAATTCTTAACAATTCTTTGGTTCAGAAAAAATGTAAAGACTTATCTAAATCAAGCATCATTTCATCATGACTGTCCACAGACTCACTGTCATGTACACAGAAAAAAAAACCCCTTATTTTTCATTCTTCATGTTGCTATACAAGATATCTCAATTCTTTTTTTTTACTTAAGCAGTTGCTGCATATCTATCAGAAAAAATAAGGTTCCTTTAACATGCCTGGTTGTTCTCTTCCTTCTCCCAGATGGAGGTTCATTTGTTACCTCTGAAAAGTCATGATTCAAATGAGCCTAAGTGGATTTGTAGGTGTAGCTGATAAAAATAAAAAGTACCATGCATAGAAGGAAGGTTGGAAAGAGGGGAACTTTTTAGTGAGTGAATATAAAATTTATACTTGAAATAAATGTTAGAGTTCTGGAGAGAAGCAAACATTAAATTACCCTATTAGTACAGACTATTCAGCCATCCATCTAGTTTAGTGTCTTGTCTTCAGTAGTGACCTATTACAGATGATAAATGTGCGGGAGGGGGAATGGGAGAGGATGAAAGGAAGACAGGGAAGGAAAAGGAATCAAACCAGGCCAATAAAGAGCTCTGTATAACCCCCGTGCATACTTGATGAGAGTGGCTTTCCTCCTGACCTCAAGCTAATGATCAAAATATGCCCTGAAGCACAAGGATTGGTAGGCCTTGTAATTTTGATCCTAGCTGGTGTCAGTACATATGCTATTCTGTTTCATGTCAAGGCCTAATCCTTTTTGATACTTACTAAGCTATTTAAGTCAATAATATCCCATGGTACTGTGTCGCATGTTAATTATATGGCTCATAAAACATATAACCTGATATCATTGCAAATTTGTTCTATTTCAGTGTCACAGAGTGCCCTCCCCTGTTATGAGACAGGGTCAGTAGGTATGTCCAAATGGACTGTTCTATACATTTCTGCTCGTCAGTGCTGCCAGTCGCTGCCCCCAGGGGAGTTCAGACAAACAAGGGGGCAGCTGTGGTCTGGCAGGGTCTCAGTGCCTGGGTGCCCTCGGGCAGGCCCTGCGCCTGCTGGTGGTCTGCCTGGTTCCCCAGCTCCCCCAGTGACTCATGGGGACACATGCCTTTCATTGGCACTTTTACAAGCCACCTAGACATGAGATATTTTCCTCTCAGCTTGAACTGCTTGTGACTTGGGTTTCAGAAGCACAGGTTAGGTCCCCAATTAGGAAAGGGAAGCATTCAATACATACTCAGCTCATTTAGCTGCCATAACCTCACTCCACACAGTCTTTTCTCTGAAGCCCTATCCTACCTTTACTTGAGGGATCAATACCAGGTTTATTGACCAATTTCACAGCCTGTTCTGGATTCCTGCACAAGTATACATGATATTGGCAAAGCCTGGTGGAAGATAACACATGAACAGTCTTAAAGAACTGAATACTTCACTTGCAGACACATACTGAAGGGGCTGCAGCAGTCTGAGTTTGTGTTTCTCATTGCAGGTGCTACAATGAACCCCATGAGTGTCTTCCCCCTTCCTAGATCCTGAGCTCTAGGTCAGAAACTGAGCGAGCTCCAGAGGAGTAGCCTTTTCAGCCTCCTCTTTGAATCTTTCTTTGCTAAAGAGACACCATTAAACAATTTCTGAATGCTGAACTGCAATGTCTACTGGCTGCTCTCTTAACTGATCAGTTCCACAAAATATCTATGTTTTTATCATATCTAAACTATCCTCTGAAATGTGTCCATAACACTGTATGGAAAACACAAGTGATGATTACAAAAATGAGACATATGTCTGAGCAGTAAGAACAATTTCCTCTAGTTCTCTATCTGTAGTGATATTAATAATATTGCATTCAAAGAATTTCAAGTTTTCATTCCTGTCTTCTTGAAATGGGCCAATGTCTATTGTTCATCAGGTGAAGCACAGAGTTCCTACCATTTGTATGGCAACAAGGTCACGTTCCATGGATTCCTCTAATAATTATCCAGTAACAATAACAGGTATGTTAAAATCACCCTCAGATTAGGCTAGCCTCAAAATGTTTCATGTCTATTGCCTCTCTTGATGACAGAGAAGCAGATTGTCTTGCTTCAGCAGAGCAAGTGAACAGAACTGTGTGTCCAGTGCCGAGCAGAGCTTAATACTGTCTCTAGATGGCTCTGCTGTCACTGAAGGGTTACTGTGTGGGTATACGATAGTGGGGAAACATCTTGAACATTCATTTGAATATGACCATCCGCGGTGGAATGTCCAGGGGCTATTTTAAGATTCACACTGTTTGTTTAAACAAGATTGTGTGACTCAACAACCGTTACGTAAAGGATGAACACAGATTTCTCCCTATATCACAGATATCTTCACCAACTTAAAATATTGTATGGCATTATACATAAACAATACTGAATTATATTGATTACTGAATGAATAGTGAAAACTAATGCCACATTCTGGGGTGAGGCCACTCTGTTTTTCTAAATAAGGTCTCTGTCAAGGGGAAGGCTCATACTGCAAAAAAGATGACAGATGGACAGTCCTCATGAGCTGAATGCTGTCTTTCAGTGTTGAGAAGGATATGAATAAGTAAATCCCTCATTGCTGTGGGTCACCCATAACCAAAAGGAATGATAAATAAGCAGTTTGGTTTCTGTGGATAAGTCATTGCCATCTATCGTTACTGTTAAAAAAAAAAAAAAAAAAAAAAAAGACTTCCATTTAGTGCCAGCTACAACAAATTTTGTTTCTTTGCTCTTTAAAATTAAGCACAGATCACTGAAAAACCCTTCAATCTAACTCTCACCACCAAAGTAATTGTAAATTTTGGCCATTACTAGCTCTGTTTGAATTCAACTCAAATGAAGGATAAACTTCATGTATCTCACACTATCCATCTTTAAATTCCTCCCTCTTGTCATCTCAGTTGAATTTATGGCACAGTCCTTGCTGAGGTAGTAAGCTTTTTCCATCAAGTTCTTAGTTAGGTCTTGATTTAAATGTCTGTGGGTTATTTTCCTAGAATAAGAGTGCTAAACACCAAATCTACACTGAAGTGTATGCACACACTGATTACAAAGAGACCAAATAATTCCCTTGGGGAACCTGTCGTCATACTGTATCTTGGAAGATCAGACTCAAACTGCAGTCTCTTCAGAAG
The DNA here is from genome assembly GCA_033124195.1 of Coracias cyanogaster. Classification (NCBI taxonomy): domain Eukaryota; kingdom Metazoa; phylum Chordata; class Aves; order Coraciiformes; family Coraciidae; genus Coracias; species Coracias cyanogaster. The sequence continues at coordinate 14,755 of JAVSBS010009909.1, read as the reverse complement.
GCGGCATCTGTCTGGTCTTGTTTGGTAAAATACTGTGCAACTCTGGGAACATGTGGTAGGCTGATCAGTTTGAACTGCATCAGCTCTCAAATCATAACACCCTACCAATTAAACATGCAAACAAGACCACAGTGGAGTTTTTTAATGCCATCAGAAGAAGAGAAAGTTATTTTAAAAAATACAGGGTTTTGCTTCCTTCCAGCTTACTAGCATTCCACAAAGCTTGATTACTTTTGTCAAACTTTTGAAGTTTGTAGGTTTTGGATTTCGAAAAGAAGAACTCTCTGCTCCTTACCCAGGTGGAAGCAGCATTATAATATACAAAACGACAGAATCATCCAACACTGGGATTCTCAATCCTTTTTCTTCTGAGACATTACCCCAAATAGGGGAGACCTCACAAGCAACGTTTAATCATCACAGCCTCCTGGATCATTATAAACCATGAAGTAGTATACTTCCACATCACAAATGTCGCCACCAAAACTGGCATGAACTGGCCCCTCCTGGCAGTCTCAGGAAGTCAGCGTTTACAGAGCCTGCGCCTTCCTGTCATCACCAGGCAGAAGTCCTTTCAACTTAGGACTAAGGCAGGAAGGGTGTATTTTCACTAGCTATGTCCACAGTACCAGTACAAAGGAGTAGATGCAGAATCAGTCTCCAAAGTATTTTGCTATCACTTTCACCAGCACTAAACTCTGAAATAACACCTGTTAGCAGAAAATACTGGTTTTCATTTTTTCATCTCTGACTCCTCTTGGTTCAGTGCTTCATATCCTCATTTTAAACAGTAACTGTTTAAATATGACCTTGACACTTTTAAAGGAGCCTGTAAAACCTCTCTGTTGTAAAAGAGCCAGATTAACATTTATGCATAGTTAAAAAAAATAAACACTTTAGCCAAAATTGCCTGAATGTTTATGTGAGGGAAGAGATGGCTCACAGGACTCCTCAAAGAACATTGGCAGCAATTTCCTACCCTGAGTAAAATAAATTAATTAACACACACATCCTGTTTAACATCAAAAGAAAATCTGGCTCCAAGGAACAATCCAAAGGAGAGGGCCTGTGAGTGTTTACAAACACAGCCCAAGCCAACAAGTGCAGCAAGAGGGTATTTGGGAACAACAGCAAAGCCTCCACCCAGTAGCTGGACTCTCCAATTGCTCCAGGGTTCAGTTCTGCCTGTGTGTTGAAGAGAGAACAAAAAGTGAGAAAGATGGGCCTGATTTCTCAGCCAGAGTAATAGTAAAACAGTGATTCACATTCTCCATTAACAGCCACAAAACTTGTGGGAATCAGTGAAGTAAATAATGTTTTACAATGAGAGAAATTAGATGGAGAGTAGGACAGTGACTCTCTCATGACCTCATGGGAGCGCAGCCACCATGGATAGGCAGAATTCTGGTTGCTCCTCCAACAGATACAGATGCTTTCCTATTGATCTTGATTTTGGGTGAAGGTAATGCAATGGTGCCACTCTGAATTAAACATGCAGCTCTCACCAGATTCTCCCCAAAACTGTGCCTTCAGCATGGAATGCCATTCACAATTCAAAACGCACTAAACCTTTGTTATGCTCCTGCAACACTTTGCTGTGGAGTAACTGTGAACATTACTGCTTTCTATGCCTCATTCTGAGTGTACTTTGTTTCTTGTATCTTGTTAATAAAAATAAAATGCAAAAAAAAAAAGATGGTTCTTGACAGGTTAAAAAAATTACACTCAAGATCTGTCAGTTTAGGTTGGGATCCCCATTAAGAATCCACCACTGTGAGTCTGCAGTGACACAGACTTCCTGCCTTTGAAGGGCAGGAGGCAAATACACCTGACTGTGGAAATACAAATATTTGCACATTCAGAAGCCCTCAAAGCAGCTAAAGGAATTTCTATACCGCAGAGGAGAGTATTATTTCCATGTTTAATGACCTTATGTTACATTTGAAAAGTACTAGTGAAAAATACATCACAGCGGCAGAATAAGATGACAGCTTGTGGCTGTTTGTTTCTTGAATACTTGCAAATCACAGAAGTGTGTATGAATGCATGACGCAGAATTGTGTTTCTGGTCGCAAAAATGTAAGGTGACTCATGATGAGGTGTGCATGTGTACACACAACTGGATGGTGCATAGCCTATGTGTATGCACGTGCTACAGTCCTGTAATTGGGGACAAAAAGCAGCGGGACACTATAAATTGTGCAAGGAAAGATGAAAGGTGTTTTACATATATATTCCAAGGCAAAAAAAAAGTCAGAATGGGTAAAGGCCAAGGATCCAGAGACAATGGGGAGGAACAGACTTAAAGCAAGCTCCCTACAGCAAAGGATAGGCTAGTGGGTGTGTCAGAGAAGGAGTGACAAAGCACTTTACATGAGAAAATAAATGCTGTTGCTACAGTTATGGGCCACACTTCATTTAGCTTTTGGCTCTGCATGAGTTCAGAAGAGGATATGTACTCAGTGATCTCATGCAGCTGTAGCACTGGACTCAGTGGGGAAGAGCAAGGGGAGAACAATCTCCTCATGGAAACCACACCTGCTGGCTGTAAATAAAATCCACAGAACTAGCATCTTTCTCAGCTTTGGTATCTGTCTCCGCTCCTAGGCAGGCACGGAGGCAGGTGAAGGCACAGTCTGGACTGCTTCTGACTCTACTGGATGGCCCCCAAGCTCGGGGCTGGGACGCTGTTGGCTCAGGAGCCAGGGTAATTTGTTTTACAAATGAACGATGCCAGTTGAGGACTTAAAAATCCTATTCCTAGCTCACACTTCTCTTTGGCAAGGAGTAACAGTTTAAAACTTACTTGTGTTGCATGTCACTAGAAATACCATTACAGAGTGAAATTCAGAAGTTTTACAGGCACGCACACAATTTTTGGAGCTCCCATATGATTCCTTTTCTCTTGCTTTGAGGATAGCTTCATATCATGCCTGTATTGTTTTGTCAACATCTTACACACTCTCTAAACCTAAGTATTGTCTATTTATTTAAATCTGTATCTTCATCCTTTTGTCTGCAGGGTGTGATCCTCTTGTTCCCTGGGGATAGTAATCACTTCTTGGCAACTGAAACAGTTTCTTTAGCATTTTCTAAAGCATATTTAGCAAGACTGGTATCACAAAGGTGGCTGCCTAGATCACCAGTTTTTGGGGCACGTGACTGTCCCATACCACCGACAACAGACCTGCTTTACTACAAGTAACATTTGTTCATTTCTGTATATGAACCATTGTGATGGACACAGTTTTGAGCTATGATTACTGCCCAGATGATTCAGAGATGCAGCCTTCTTTTGTGCATCAAAGTTTTATGTACTTGCTTGTCCACCTGCTAACAGGCCAAACCTCACAGAAATCTGATTGCCAGAGTCTAGGATCTAGCCTCCTATGTTTGAAATGCCTTTATTGAACTAAAACTTTGTTGGTTACACAGTGTATACCCAGTACAATAGCAAGTGTTGTATCAAGTGAAAAGGATACTTACTATCATCAATGGTTTCTGGCTGTCCAAAGTCTACCATCCCATCACTTTAGCATAATGTTTCACCCAAACAACACATGGCTTCTCTAGCCTTAGACTAGTGCTAATGCAAGGCTCAGCAACAACAACATTCAGAATTCAAGTTTCCAGCATAACTTCTCCAAATGTCAGCACAGGCTGACAGTCAACAATATCCTGCACATGCTGGGCTTGTGCGCAACCCTGTCCATGTGAGTTGCTTCTGGAACTGTTCTAGGAACAGGAGCAGAAGACAAGTGACATTCAAGACTTGCCTGTGACATTCAGCACCACCTTGGAAGCACAAGTGCCTTTGCGGGGACCCATCCCCACGTGAGTCCAGCAGAACTGAGGGGGGAAGAGCAGCATTGCTGAGCAATCAGTCTGTGAAAGGTAGCCTGGGGAAGTTCTGAAATGTAAAGACTTAAGAGGCATCAAGGAAAAATATGCTGGCTGCATACAGTTGAAAGAGATGTGGAACATCTGGGTGGAAGGTAAGGAACATAAAAAGTTTCAGTGACTACATGAACAGTGCTGCTACTACTGACTCAAAAATAATAATAATAAAAAAGAGGGCACTGTGTGAGAAACAGCAATCCATTGCCAATGGAATTTAGCATTTATAAAACAATCATCAGTATGGCAAGATCTTAAGTCTCGCAGATAGCAATGAAAAGGGAACATCATCAGATCACAGTACCCAAACTCATGAAAGATGGCCCAAAACAAGTAGCTTCAAATTTCTTCCCTGACAGTGAAAAAAATATTAGTAGAAAGGAGAAGAACCTTAGCTAAGCTGGGTGCTGCACTGGAAGAGTTTTGATCACCAGTCAGATATTAAGATGCTCAGACATCCTCCAAAACACATCGCTGACAGCCACCTGGCGGAGCCATCACTCTGGCCCTGTGGAGCTGCTGTCAAACCTGACCACGAACGTGGCAGTGAACACCCATGTGAAAGGCAAAATAACTGCAACCCTGGCCACGGCTGCATCACTGAACACATAAATCTCTCCCAGGTGTAAAGACCCCAATTGCCAAGATCCCTAGACTGCCCAAGGATTAAAACCACATCCACAACTGTCATTTCAGACTGTTTAATTCTATGGTTTAATTAGCTAAGAAAACACTTGCCAGTTTAAGGGCTTATGAATTACCCACATTGCAAAACTATAGTCCTTTCAATCAGCTTCAGCTCTGTGTCCTACTCTTGACATTGCAATATCTACTTTTGTTGTCTTCTGCCCCTGTAAAACCCTCTTTGTGCTCATTTGCCAGTGTTCCCTTGTTAAAGTCTAACCTTACAATCGGATCTTGAGGCAGATGACCCTGCCTTCTCCTTATAAATTATTTCCTCTACTGAACAGTTATTATACCTTCTTGGAAGCAAACAGAGCTCTTTGGAGATGGGCTACTTATTTGCGCAGTACTTACATAGCGATGTACAACACTGAAATGAGATAATAATAGAGTTGCAGTAATGAGTCATGCCTGGACATCATTACACAGGTAGAACTCCTAATCAAGGCAAAAAAATATTTAGAGAAAGGACTAAGAAGAAATTTTTCTCTCCCTTTTCTGTGTCATTTACCTCAATGGAGAAATCAGAAACCATCATTTAGATCCAGTTTACTAGGTTTAAAGAGATCTTGGGCACTTCTGAAATGATTTATTTCACTCAGCATTTTGTAACTATTTAAAGGAGAATTGACAGATATTCACAAATATACTTGAGGAAGATATCCAATTTAAACAAGATAGCCAGGTATATAATTTCAAATTTAATTTCTATGAATCTATTTAAAAGAGTCTTTCAATGCTATATATAAAAAGGAGGGGGAGAAAAACAAAATAAATTGTGGAAGCATACCCCACAATTCCATCATAATTCATGTAGTAATTTCTCCTAAAGATTACTGCAGATTTAACATCAGGCTGGGCTAGCTAGGGGGTCCTCATTCTTTTTGTGTCCATCTCAGAAAGCTCCTGCTGCAAAACATTTCTAAGCATGAGGATGCACTACAACAAACCAACCAACCTACCTATCCCAATTATTAACTTCTTGTGTTTTTCAGAAAATAATGGTGTTAGACTGTGTTTGTACATACACTGTAACAGAGGAGAAATCAAAGACCCAAAACCATATCTTTCAGCACCCAGAAGCCTACTGTGAATTTTTTCCAGGCTGAAGATGCCACCACTGGTTTTAGCAGTTTGCCTAAACAACTTTTACTGAAAGCTCAGCCTCCACGAAGGGTATCTCTGTAGGGTCCCTCCAAGTAGCTCTCTAGTAGGAGAGGGTAATAAGAAAAAAATCAACATGCCTATGTATTTAGGAAAAAAAAAACAAAACCAAAACTCCAAAGATATCTAAAGTGAAAAGACACAAAACTCTGGCAGGTGGAGGTGGTGGGGAGGGAATAATTCACTTAATTACTCAAGTAATGGCCCCACTGTTAAGGGGTACAGGAGGTGTAAAGAGCCAGACTAGATTCGAGGAGAGGTAGTTCCAGCTCCAGCATACGAGGAATTCTTGAAACAAGCACACAGCCTGCACTTGAGAAAGCAAGCTTGAGCCTGGTTACTGCAGTTACACAAGCTCACACTGCCCCCAGGAGGCAGCTCCCACACTTGTCAACTCTTGCCGCTTTTTTCCCCTGCTTCTCATTTCCCTGCCACTAATACTTACTTCACATAAATGTCAAGTGATGCTTAGGGGGAAAAAAAAAATAAATCCCAGCTTCATGTATGAAGTGATGGACTCTGAGCTGATGATTACTGTTCACAAACAGGAAGGGCAACAAGGATCGCCAAATATATGGAACATCACTCTAACAGAGAGGGTTCCGTAAAATAGGACTCTTCAGATTAGAAAGGAAACAACTAAAAGTGATGCGAAACTTGCATATAAATTAACAAGGGGATTCAGAGGAAGAAAGAAGAGAAAGCAACTGTGATAAATGCCATAAACATATGCTTTCCATTAAGAAGCTAGACCTGGTATTTTCTCTGGAAATTCACCAAGCCAGGTAGCTTTAGACTCGCTAGATGAGTATCAGGCTACTTGGAACAACAGGGTGGCATGGTCCTCCAGAGTTCCTCACAGCCCTGCTGCCACCCTGGGCTCCCCAAAAATAGATCTAGTCTTAGCTACAGAAACAACCCCTCCTCAAGTAGTCCATCCTGACCTCCACCAACTCATAAGCAGCACTCACCATGGTTCCAACCCTACAGCCTGAGCCTTGGGGTATGATGGCAGCACGGACTGGGCAGAACTGAGCTGGTGCTTCCTGAAGGAGTTGGGTAAGATTTCATGATCCTGAGCAGGGCTCTGAACGTTCCCTCTGGCTGTCAGACGGGCCTGCACAAATTGATCACAACCTTCAGCAGAGGTAAGCACCTTAAGATACCCAAGTGGCTGACACCTTCAGAGCAATTTTTTGTGTGCTGTTCTCAGTTTATATTTATTAATAAATTCCTCTGCTCTGAGGCCTGAAACAGCTTTGAAGCCTTTTCCAGCCATCCCCTCTGCAGAACACACACGTACCTGCAGTAGCGCAACTCCCTTTGCTGCTTCCTAGCAGGCCGAAAATGCCAAACTCTGGCCCTAGAAGACACTTCGCTGTGAACAGGCCGCGGTGCTCCCATAAATGCGCTGCTGGGGAGGAGCAGGGGCGCCCCAGCGGGACGCCCGACGGGCGGGAGCCCGGCGTCATAAAGGCCCGAGCCCCCCTGAGAAGCCCAGCAGCGGGAGCCTTCCGCGCACCCGGGAGAGCGGCGGGAACACCCGGATGCGAGTGAGAA
>JAVSBS010009906.1:0-14117 GCA_033124195.1 Coracias cyanogaster | reverse complement strand
CTGTTCCAGTGCCTAACCACCCTCTCAGTGAAGAATTTCCTCCTAATATCCAATCTAAACCTCCCCTGATGCAACTTAAGGCCATTTCCCCTTGTCCTATCATTACTAATTTGAGAGAAGAGACCAACACCAGCCGCTACAACCTCCTTTTAGGAGATGCCAGATCCGCTGGGCACTCGCCTCCACCCTTTGGAAACTTCACCAACAGAAACGAGGGCTCCGCGCTCTGCCCAGGCTCTGCCCATGCTCTGCCTGCATCTCTGCCCAGGGCTCTGCTCTGGAGCTTTCTTGGGTGCATGGGGCTGCACAGACCGGCCATGCGGCACAGCTGCGGCACAGCCCATGCATCCAGGCGCCGAGGCCCCAGCGCATGTTCCCCCAAGCCCTTGAGCACACGTCAGACCTGCTGCCCCCGATGCCATGTCTAGACCCCCGACCCACCCCCGCCGTGGGATTGATGGGAACTCACAGCCGCCAGCGATGCAGTGCCCATGGGAATGTCATCCCGCACCTCTCCCAGCGCAGAGGGACCGCGGTGGCCCACAGACTGGCTGTGGGGACACAATAGCACAACCACAGGTGGGCTGGATGCCCCACGGGCTGCAAGTGTGTAACGGGACTCCCGTGCCACCCTCCAGCCCACTCCTGCAGGGCAACGCTGAGCTGTAAGCCTGGATGCTGCTGCACGGGAGAGATGCCAAGAGGGGACGCGGTGAGGCTGAGGTGCAGCCGCTGGCGCAAGCACCGGCGAGGTCGGGTGCTCCCAGCCCCCATGGGGTCAGCCCACCAGCGCAGCCCCACAGCACCCAGGGAGCAGGGCACCCGTCTAGTCCTCTCCTTGCACCCGCTCCAGAATGCCCCCAAGCCATGGCGTTCATTAATTAAAAGCTCATTAGAAGTTAATCATAGACATAAAGCAATTAGATGAAGGCACTGATGGATCTGAGCTGCTGGGAAGCGAGGGGAAGGTCCTGCACCCCCATCAGCTTGGGCGCAGGCAGTGCCCCAATGCCGGGCACAGAGAAAGGACCCACAGATGTGCCAGGCGAGAGCACCGGGTGCCAGCGGGCTCTGCCCGCTGCGAGAGCTCCGTGCCACCTCCACACCATCACTGTGCCGCCGCTCCCTCTGCCTGGGCTTCCCCAGCCCCTCTGTGCAGGGGCAGCACCAGGAGTTACTGAGACTGGACTGGGATGGGGACACCTCTCCCAGAGCATGACGGGCACTGAGGAGTGGGGGCCATGGGGGCTGTTCAGGCTGAGCCATCCCGGGCAGGGGACCCCAACTGCAGGACCTGCTGATACAGAGCACCCAGCACTGGCAACGGCACAAACCAAAGCGCTTCCTCCTGCCGCTGGCACCACCAGCCCCAGCCGAGGCGCAGCTCCCAGCCCATCCCATGTCTCATGCTGCCCCGAATCTCACACACTCCCCATCTCTGGAGACAGCCCCACAGCCACCTGTGGACTCCCAGTTTCTTGCTCCATCTCTAAAAGACAGATGTGGTTTAAACCAACCACAGTGGAACCCGATATGGCCGTTATGGCCCTGCCAGGGCACAGGGACCCCTGGGAGCACAGGCAGGACATTGGGGCAGATGCCCTAGCTCTCCAGGGATGCCTGACCAAGCCTCCCTGCACCCAATGAAACTTCCTCTCCTTCCTCCTCCTCCTGCAGCAGCTCTTGGGGGGGGTCACTGGAACCCCCACCTGCTCGCAACACCCAGAGAAGCTGGCGACTGCTCTGCAACCTCTGCTCTGCACCTTCCCAGCAACCTCGCGGCTGCTGGCCCAGGTCCTACCTCTGCCCCAGGGCACAGCGGCCGTGAGGTCACAGATCCCAGGCAGGGCTGGTGATGCCAGCACCCAGGCATGGCCTTACCGGGTGAGGAGGGGACCGCGGCCAACACACAGCAAGTATCTGAGATGGCAGCTGCGGCAGCCGGGAAGGGAGCAGAAATGCAGAGAAAGCACATGAAAGTTTAATGGGATCTAGGGCAAATCATCACTTCACTGTAACTTTCCTCACCCGCAGCTGGCAGGGCTGGGACAGGGCCCTGGAGACGTTTTGACCCCCGGCCAGAGCAGCCAGTGCCCTGCAGAGCCAGAGAGTGGCAAACCATCCCTGCTCTGCCCTGCAGCCGATGCGGGCAGCGCCTCGGCACCCTCGGTGTTCTCCACAAAACGGAGCCAGGGCTGCAGTGAGCAGGGAGCTGGTGTCCCCCCACCATCCAGCACAAGCCGATGGTGCGCAGGCACATCCTGGCAGCTGCATCCAAGCTCTGGGCTCACGGCAGGACACGCGGCAGCTTCTGCAGGGACACGCTCTGCACTTGTGGTCGGGGAGAAGGAGCAGGAGCTTGTCACCAAAGCGGCGAGATCCCGGCCTCTCACCTTCAGCCGGCATGGCCCTTCCTAAAGCCCTTTCACTTGACAAAATATTTACAATAAACAGCAATTAGGCTCCCTATATTTAACGAGAATTAATGGGCAGGCAGCAGAACCATGGCAGAACAGATGCACCGCGAGCTCACGGGCCGGGTGGGCAGCGCCGGCACCACACTCGGCACAGTGTGCACCGCTCCGGTGCGGCCGGAGCCGCAGCCACCGCAGGGCCTGATGCAGGATGGAGGGTGACACAGGACTCATGGAAGGTGACGCAAGGAATGAGCATCTTCAGACCCAGATACCACCTTCCTAGAGCCCCTCACTCCTCAAGATCAGACCCACTGCACAACAAGGGGTCCCCAGGAAAACACAGGCCCCCGAGCTGGTGCCACACTGCGCCCCGGCTTTCGGCAGCAGCGAGGGGTCACAGCAGCCCATGGGGTGCCAGCACATGGGGCAGGATGGGCCGGTCGAGGCTGCAGGGGAGGGGGTCAGCTCATCTGTGAGCCGGGGCAAGGGTAGGGGCATGCGTGGCACTGCTGGCACCGGCACAGAGCAGCCCAGGCTGGCACACACTGGGAGCTGCAGACAGGGGACATGGGCCGAGGGGGTGCACTAGGCAGGAGCGCTCTGGAAGCAGACGTTCAATCCTCATTATAAGGTCTTTTAAATGTACAGACAGGATATTAGCGTTTAAACAGGCTCTAGGACTCCAGGGCAAACTTTAAAAATCATAATATTTATAGAACCCTCCTTCCACTCGCCCCACATGCTCTTTATTTTGCCTGCAATTACTGCTAATTTGAAGACATTTTGCTTTGGCATCTCAGCCCGTTGCGGTGTTGGTGATGGAGGCACCCGCTGCCGCCTGCCGCTGCGGCGCTCCCGACCGCGGCCACGCTCCAGCCACGCGCGGAAACCGAGCCCCTCCGCTTTCTCCCATGCTTGCGACCGAGAGACACCCACGATGGAGAGATGCCCATGACAGAGAGAGGCCCACGATGCCAAGAAGTGATGCTCGCTCGCTGTGCCGGCAGCAAAGCCCTCACCTGGCCTCTCTGCCGGCAGGGCTGGGGATGCCGCTGTGCCCCGCACCACACTGAGACCCGGCCGTCCCGGGCTTTCTGGCCACCTGGGCTCGAGGGAGACCCTCGAGTGCCCCTGCCCCACAGCAAACACCTCTGGGGACCTGTGCTTGGGGACCAGCACCCTGGCAGTGCTGCCCCGCACCTACCCAGCTGGAGCTCCACAAGCCGTGTCAACAACAGAGCCACAGGCGGGAACTCTGGAGCAGTTTGCTCCCACAAACTCATTAAGTCCCTGGGCAAAATTAACACCGTGGCAGGAGAAGGCTCGGTGAGCCCCGATGGGCTCCTGACCAGCGGCTGCATCGGGAGCTCTCATGACAAAGCACCTTACGCCTGAAAGCTGCTTCCCTGAGAAACAATGAATTCGCATTATCCTCCTCCCCGTGAGCTCCATCACCCAGCTCCGGCCGTTCTGCTGCTTGCTCTGGAATCCAGGGGAACGCAGGTCCCCAGAGTGTGGAATCCCCCACGGGCTGCAGCAGCCCCTGGACCCCCGCCAGCTCGGGGGAGCAGGGGGAGGGATGGAAGGAGCTGGTGCCACTGGCTTAAGCCCCGGTTCGTGGGCTGGGATGCCACAGGGAGCCCCCCAGGATGGCCAGAGCCTGACGCTCAGCCCAGCTCCTGCACTGCTGGGGAGGATGTGCAGCCCTGCGGGAGGGGGTCCCCGTCCCCCCACTCACTGTCCCAGGAGAGAAGCTCGCACCCACACTCAGCATCCCGCCCCCAACAGACCCCATTGCATCCCCCTCCTCCCATCCCTGATCAAAGCCCCTGCGATGGCTGGCGGGGGTCTCAGCCGTTCCCCCACCAGGAGAGAGCGGCTGCTGCCCCACGCTCACCATCACTAGAAGGTCCTGCTGCCCCCACAGACCCACATCCCCTCCTGGCACAGTGCCCAGGGCAGGCTCTGGAGCCCACCACTCACCAACGCAGCAGACCTGAGAGGGGACAGGGTGGGGGGTGTCACCTTGGGCAGGTGAGTGGGCTGCTGCCTGCGCCCAGCACCAAGCCAGCATGGACCGCCGCCTGCCTGGGCCGCTGCCCCGTCCCTCCCCGATGCCAGGCCTGCCGCCAGCACCGCAGCCCGGCTGCTGCCCGCTGCTCCGAGCCGTAGGGCAGCGAGAGCCAGGAAGCAACAATGGCAAGGAGAGACCCCGAGCAAGACCCCGGCAGAGAGGGAGGGGAAATGCCCACTCTTGGTGGTGGTACCTACCCAAAAATACATCATCATGTCGGCAGCGGGGTGCTGAGGAGCTCCGTGGGGTCGGCGGCAGGGCAGGGGGCTGCTCCGCGACGCCGGCTGTGGTGGGTTCTGCTCCTCCTTGGTGGGCTCTCTCCCCTCGGCCGCTCACTGTCCGGCTCCAGCGCCCACAGCCAGCGTGGCCGAGTGCCCGGCGCTCTCGCCTCCCTCCCCGGCACAGCGTGGTCACTTCAGAGCCAGCTGCCGGCATCCAACATGCTGCTGCTGGGTGGGCTGGAGGGGCCGGAGGATGGACGCGGGGACAGTCCCAGCTGGGCAGCGGGGCAGGAGCTTATTCACCCCAGGGGAAAACCATGGGAGAGGAAAGGATAAAAATGAAATCCTCTCTGGCGTCCTTAAGAGCAAAGGGAAGGGTGAGCGTGCAAGGGGGATTGGGGTGCGCTCCCCAGCCGGGGTGCCCGGGCAGGGGTCCGGGCTGGGTGTTGGGGTGCGGCGGCAGCGGGTGCTCTCAGCGCAGCGTGGGCTCCCGCTGACACTCGGAGGAGCTGATGTCCTGCCTCAGCATTTTTCAAGCTACCCTGTCAATAAGGGAATTGGTGGCTCTCGCAGTTTAACCTGCGAGGTGCCAGCCGGCTCCCAGCACCCCCTGGCTCCTGAACCTCCTCGCTTCCCACCTCCGCTCAGGGATGCTCGGCCAGGGTCCAGCCAGCCCTGCTGGGATGGGCTGTTTGGGGGGCCCAGCATCGCCTGCTGTGAGAGATGCAGCCCAGCTGCGGCTCAAGGTGGGGCAGAGCCAGCAGCCCCCAGTCCCTGTGGGAGCAATGGGGACAGTACCTGCATGAGCCCTGCAACCCAGGATGGGGCCACCTCAGGCACCCAGAAGTCCCCACCAGCACCAGGGCAGTGGCCATCCCTCGAGCTCTAACATCGCACCTTGGTAGGCCCCCAGGCAAGGGGCTGGGCAGAGACCCAGTCCCACAGGGAAGAGCCGTGGGACCAGCTGAGGTCCCGCACAGGAGGTGTGGGGAGAGCTGGCTGCAGAGTGGGACACGGGCACAAGCCCCGCTTGGGCTCTGCCCACAGCCCGGCACCACCAGGGCTCCTGGGGCGAGAAGGCCCCTAGCCATGGAGGTGTGATGTCCCCTGCCCGTGGGCAGCCACCTCCCAGCCCCTCCAGCACACACCGTGGGCACGGCAGCGGGCAGTTTGTCAGGCACTAAATCTCCTGTCCTCCTGGTGCACCGCTTGGTGCAGGAGCGAGGGGCCCGTGTGCGCTGAACCAGACGCGGGAGCAAGGGAATAAATAAGAATAAGGGAAGGCACAGGAGCGAGAGGGGTGGCAGATCGGTCTCTGGGGCCCAGCTGGCTCTGACATCTCCAGCCCCATAATCATATTCAAAGCAGAGCTGGGCTGAGGCACTTCTCCTCCACCACAGCAATAAAGGAAAGCAACACTCTCAATAATTCAGCACCAGGAGAGGGTGATAAAGCAGAGGAGCCACCACTGCAGGCAGCTGGGGCGGGGGCCTTCCCCCTCCCTCTCATATCTCCATGATCAAGCCCCTCTCCTCTGCAGCATGGGACATGCTCAGGATGTGCACCAGCTGCACGGGGACCCAGGGCAGAGGGGTCCAACGCCGCAGAATAACCCCCCCTTCACCACACGAGCCAAAACCTGAGGTACCTCTGGGCAGGGGGCAGCCCTATCCTGGAGCCAAGGCAGAGGTTGCCGTGGGAGCAGAGCCCAGCTCGGCTCCCTGGCCCAGCTCTCTTCCCAGCAGGATTCCACCTTTCCCTGCTCCAGCATCCCAGCCCTGCATCCATGCACGCCCCTCGCCACCTCTGCAAACAGCGACGTGTCAACCCAAAGCCCCGTCACCCCGCAGCCCCATCCCAGCTCTGCCATCCAAACCTGGTGCTGGGGCGGCTCAGCCACAAGACACTGACCCCGCTGCTGGGCACATCTCCTCTCCAGATACACCCGTGCAGCCACAGCCTGGCACGCTCCAGGCACCTGCAGTGCCAGGGACTGACCCGAGTGCCACCTGACCCCGTGCGCAGCTGGACACCGGAGGGAGCAAAGCCCTCACTCCACATGGGGAGCGAGCTGCGAAGACATGAGTCCAGACACGAATGCCAGAGGTGGGGGCCTGCGGGGAGCTCCCCGCCCGTCCTGTGGCCCAGCCCCAGGATGCCCGTGCCCTGCCTGCCCTGCCCGCACCACACCAGGGCTGCCGGCTTTCGGAGCGGCTCAGCACAGAGCCAGCTGAAGCTTGGACTCCCGCATGGAAGCAAAGCACTGTGCCACATCTCAGGACCTTTCTACACCACAACCCCCTCCCAAGAGGTCACCTTTGTCCTCGTCCTGCCAATGACAGAGATGTGGCTGCTCCCACCCTCGGATGCCTCTTTCTCCATCCTTTGTGCATGGTGCCAGCCCCCCGGTGCCTTGCGCCACTGCCCCGGCTGCCACCACCCCCTGGGCTCGCTGCTGCTCAGGCACCTCCAGAGCAGTGCCAGGCATGGAAGGATGGATGGATGCATCAGCATCAGCATCCTTATCCCCAGGCCCCTGTCTTCACTTTGCTCCTCTGCTTCACCAGGTTAAACAGGGGGAGCACAGGTTTGTGCTGTAGCTGGCAGGATGGACCTTCTGGGGAACTTGGTTCCCCCCACTCTGTGATGAGACCAGAGTCTGGTGCCGTGCAGCCGAGAGACACAAAGTTATGATGGGAAGGAGCCATCCCCGTCCACCCAGTGGGCACCAGGCTGGCAGGGGCGCCTGCCCTGGCCCCCCTTTCACATGCATAAGGCATCGTCTGACTGAGCTGGGTCTCAGCCCAGAGGACAGCATGAGCTGGTGTGACACCTCATAGGCTGTAGGACCACGGGACAAACATCCCACAGTGGGCAACCACCAGGTCAGGGCCAGGAGCCGCGGCTGCTGCCACCCCGGTATGGGCAGGGTCCCCTCAATGCATCCCTAGGGACTGCTCTGGGAGCCGCACAGCAGACAGACAGACAGCAATGTCAGCACACACGGACAGCTCACAGACACCACAGCCCCTTGGCCCTCCTCACCCGGGACTCACACCACTTATGTCACGCCTGCGTGGGGGCTCAGCGCCCAGGGGTGCCAGGGACTGCTGATGGAGAGGAGCGGAACTTTCCTCCCAGCCCTGCCCGGCGCACGGCTCAGGGTGCTGCCCCGTCCCACCCATCCCCATGCAGCGCGGGCAGCAGCGCCCATCGCCTGCCCCTCAACATGCAGCTTTGAATGTGGAGCCCGTGGGGACCCTGGGCCCCGAGAGCAGCTGAGGGGCCCCAGCGCAGCCCCTCGCCCCTCCAGCCCGGCACAAACCAATGCCTCCGTACCTTTTATTCAAGCCAGCTCCTCCTGCAGCGCTCGCGCTGGGCTCTCTAAGAAAACACAAGAAAGAGAAGGAAGAATTAAAATCAATGACCATCATAGCTAACCTGCTTACAGTCAATGCTGTTTGTTCATTGACTGGCAAAACGTTCGAATACGAGCCTGAACGTGAGTGTTCCCTCCCCAGGCGCGCCGGGAAACCCACCCCGGTGAAAAGCCGGCAGCCTGGGGTGGCTGAGCCCTGGTGCTGAGCACCAGCACCCACCTGCACAGCACACGAGGCGATGGCAGCAGGACCCTGCTTCCAGCTCTGCCAGTGCATCCCAGTCCATTCTGTGGACCATGGGCCCCGTCCTCGGCTTCCTCGGGACTCTGCAAGTGCAGCCCCAGCCCCATGGCTGAGCAGCCATCATCGGAGCGCTGGGCACAGCCCCAGGTCCTCTGCCCGCCCCGGCTCGCTGCACCCACCCAAGGATGCCCCTGTGCATCTCCCCCCTGGCAGTGCCCGTCCCTGCCCTCGCTCCTGCGAGAAGCGAGCCCTGCAGCTCTCGGCTCTGCTGCTGCCATCCCAAGCTCCGGGCACTTCTTGGAGAATATCGCCAAATTTCAAAGAAAACTTCCTGAAAGCTGCACTTCGACTAATTGGCTTTTGCAGCACTGCCAACGCAAATGTTCATAAATCATGTCAGACCCTCAAAAATAATGAGAACAGCTTATACATCACGGGGTTTTTTTAAAAAGAGTAAGTGAGGGATGTTTCTGTTTGTTGACCGCTTCTTTGGGCACCCGGGGGTGTCAAGTTCCGCGGCCTCTCTCCACGTGCCCGGGCGGGCGGTAACAGCTCTGCTTGTAAAACCGGAGCGGCAATGCTCCCCAGGCCCCTGCCCTGGATGGCAGCACGTGAAGACAAGGCAGCCCTGGGTGTAGGGACCCCGTGCCCAGGGCTGGGTGAACAGCCACTGCCCCGAACGCAGCGCTGGGTCCCTGCGGGAGCGTGGCCCACGGCCGGTCCGGTGGCCCAGCCACACGCAGCGGTGGCTCTGGAAGAGCGGAGCCGGTTCCCAGGCACTTCTGTTAGCAAACACCACTCGCAGCCGCACAGCAGGATAATCAATTATGGTAATTCCTGCCTCAATGAATCAGATTCATAGAGGAGCACAGCTCATTAGGCTGGTGCTGACTTCCATTAGTGCTCTTATGATAAAAACCCTCCAGAAAGCTCTCACCCAGCCAGACGCGTTTTCCGGCCCCGGGGTCTCCCCGCTCCGGCAGACTCAGCACCGGGACGCGGGTGCCCCGAAGTTGGTTGGAAAGTCCCCGGTCCCCGGCAGGAAGGCAAGGGGACACCCCGCACGGCCACCAGCCCCGTGCACCCTCTGGAATGTGCTCCAGGATCCCCGGCTGGGGAAGGCGGGAGCCGGCAGAGCGGGAGTGGAGAACTCCAGCGAGGGCTCTGCCGGTTTCGGTGCGCTGGGAGCCCAGACAGCCTGCCTGGCCATGAATAATTGAAGGATGCTCACGGTCCTTGGGGAGGTACGGCGATGGGTAAAATCTTATTTCCCAAACACATTTCCCAAGGAAGGCGCCTTCTGAGAAACTCCCGACGGCAGCTTGGGGCCCCGGCAGCCGGGATGGATGCGCCACTCTCACCCGGGGAGCTCACTGAGCTCCAGCACCAGCCCAGGCAAAAATCTCAGGTGGTTCCTGGCATGGCAGGGACTGGGATGCTCAGGCAAAACATCTGTCCAGCCACATGTACCGAGACAGGAGAGGAAAAGCCCCTGCAGACTATTGATGGGAGGTGAGCAAGGGGTAGCTCAGGGCTCTGGGAGATCGGGGTCAGCGTTACTGGGGGGTTCTTGCTCCTGTTTTTCTGGCAAAGCTCCGTCTGGAGCCCCCAGCAGCCTCGCAGGGACCTGCATCCCAAACAGGTAAGCCCAGTGCAGGCAAAATCCAACCCTGGTAAAACCCCCTGGGATCCAAAGCCAGGTGTCTGCAGGGTCCCCTGGAACCACAACCAGTGTCACCCATCCCGGCAGCCACACGGGGCCACGGGTCCTGCACCCCAACCAGCCCCATCCCCACCTTGTGCATGCTGGGGTCAGCCACCCCGCTCCACTGCTGGGAAACTTCTCGGGAGTTTCTCAAAGAACGTTCTGAACTCCCCCCCTTCCCTCTGCCAAAAATCCTAAATTAATTTTGCTTTTAATTAAATTCATTAGCAAAGATTATCTGGCTGAGGAAAAATAATACCCTGCCCCTCCCCCAGCAGCCCTCTCTATTTATATCCCCTATATACATAAGCAGCAGCGAATATTTCTTTATGGGCCATTAAAGGTTTAATGTTTAATTTATAACCACGTTCTCTGGCGGGCGGGATGGCCAGGCACAATGTCAACACTTTTAATTAAATGAGAAGGATTTTTTTTTTTTTAACTAAGAAAGATGAAACGCCCCGTTCCCAGCAGCTCCTGGGGGTGCGTGGCCGGGGCCGGGCGCGGGGCTGGCTCCAGCAGCGTGGCTCTTGGGACAGGTCTGACCACAGTTTGGCTCTGCCTGGCAGCGGAGCCGGGGCTGGGCCATGCTGCCAGCCAAGAGCTGCACTTGGGAGATGCTCTGGCAGAATCGTTTGAGTTGGGAGAGACCTTCAAGATCATCGAGTCCAACCATTCCCCCAGCACTGCCAGGTCACCACTAACCCACGTCCCTCAGCACCACATCTCCACGGCTTGGAAACCCCTCCAGGGATGGGGACTCCACCACTGCCTGGGCCAGCCCTTCACAACCCTTGCCAGGAAGAAATTGTTCTTCATGCCCAACATCCAAATATCCATCGCCACCTCCTCCCTCCCAGCACGTCACGCTCCTGAGGAGGACAAAGTGCTCCCGACACAGTTGCCCACGAAGCCCACCGGCAGAGCCACGCCGCTCCGCTGGCACAGCAGGCATTGCTGGAGGAGCCTGGCATTCCCAGCTCATCCCGCTGGCATCCCTCCCACAGGCTGTTGTCCCACCCCGCAGCAGACACAGGGGCAAAGGGGCAGCGTGTCCGGCTGCGGAGCTGGCCGATGTTGGGGGAGCGTGTCTGGCCACGGGGCCAGTGCAGGGCCGGGCAGACCCGGGGCCGTTCCCGGGGCTCTCCCCACAGCGGCAGCCCCGGCTCTTGGCAGCGGGCAAGCACGGCCCCTCCTGCCTGGAACCCAGCGAGGGGTGGCTCTGAGTAGGCAGGTTCCCATTAATGGAGTATTTTATCTTACGGGAGAGATTAGATCTCTGTACAGAGAAGCAGGAAAGAGCTGAATCAGCAGCTGGCTGGGGGGCAGCAGGTTCAGCCATAAGCAGTTGGCTCCAGCACAGCACGTCAGAGCTTCACCCTCCTGCGGCCACGCACTGCCCGGAGCGCCCGGCGCAGCCCTCACCCTGCCCCGGCGGGCACCGGGCTGGCCCGAGGAGCCACAGGCAGCAAAGGCGATGGATGGGACAAGCCCCGGTCCCCTTCTACCACCCGGCAGCCCCATGCCAGTCATCTGCCATGCTGCTGGGCACCGAGAGAGCCAAGAGCCCCATGGCACCAGTGGGCTGCCTTCCTCCCTCCCTCCTTCATCATCCTCAGCACAGCAAGGACAGGCTGGCAGGAGATGTCTTGGTGTGGTCACCGTGCCCCCACGAGCATGCCAGGGCACCGGGGTCCAGACCTCATCCTGGGCACAGCTCCTGGAGGGCTCTGCCACCCAACGCCTGCCTGCACTGTGCCCCTTGCGAAGCCGTGCCCGTGTCTGTGGGCACCACCCTCACGTCCAGCGTGGGTGTGCGCTGGCCACGATGCCAGGTGAGAGGCAGAGGCCACTTGCTGCACACGAGGAGCTGGCGTGCAAGGGCTGCCCACCACCGTTGTGAGCCAGGGAACAGAGTGGTGATGGCACCGTGCCGCTCACTAAAAGCATGAGTGTCACTAAATCAATAATTCATTTACTTTAATGAGATAAGTACTTTGAAAACTAATTGCAAACCTGCTCCATTTACTCCAACCCGTTATAGCCTTTAATGTAAATGGCAGAAATGCTGCTGGAGGAAGGGGAAGGGCTTTTGGTGGGAGATAGTGTGTCATCCTTCCCCTTCTTCTAAGAAAGAGAAATATCAGTCATAAACAGGGATGGCAGAAAACGAAGGAACTGGCTGAATCACTGCAGGGAAGTGCTGGCAGCAGAGCGAGGGGAGCACCCGGGCCACCCTTCCAGGCCCACCGCTGTCCCTCTGCACAGGCTGCTGCTATGGACGGGTCCAAGAAACCACCCCAAAGGACTGTCACCAGCACCGCGGAGATGACAGAGGGGCAGAAAATACACCCAGCACACGCACCGTGCCTGGTAGCTGCTCCAACCAGGGCTGCAATCGGCCGGTGTGTAATTAGCCGAGCTGATGGGCCACGAGAGAGACCACCCTGGGACTAGGGAGCGCTTCCCCAGCCTGCTGCCATCACCCCTGTCCCGGCAGCACCAGGGCTCACAGCTCAGCCTTAGGCAAGACCCGCCGGTGCGCTCCCGGTGCTGCCTGTCCTGGCATCGGGGCGGCGGAGAGGCCGGGCAGCAGGCACGATGTGCATCACTCTTCCATGGGCAGCAGACCCCGCGCTGGCTGCACACCCACTGCAGGTGGTCACTGTAACGATCCAGGGCTCATTACAAAACCCACCGTATCACTGGCACAGCATCCTCCAGCGCCAGCCGGCAGCTGCCAGCTCCCCCAGCCGCCACAGGAGCTGCCCCTGCCCATCTCTCCAGCTCCTGCCGGGCAGGGCGGGCAGAGCCCCGGCAGCGGCACGGCCCCCGCATGCCCGGGGTGTCCTGCCAGGCCCCGGCACCGTTCCTGAAAAGGAGCGAGCGGCTCCCGGCAGCGCTGCCGACGTGTTCCTGAACAGCACCCGGAGCGGGAGCTGGATGCCAAGGGCTCTCTTCTCGCTTGCTGGAGCAAATGGCAGGTCATAAAAAGGAACTGTGACAGAAGAGAAAATGTTCCAGAGTCCACAAGGACCAGTCCAGGGTAAATCCATCTGCTCAGCAATTTAGCTAGAAAATCCTTTCCAGTCATCCGTGCTGTAGGTCCTTCACCCCCAACACGCAGCTCTGGGCAGAGCCCTTCCCGCCCTGGCAGCTGCCGGCAGCTCACTGGGACCCTGGCGCTTGGAGATCCCAAGGCAGCTCCGGTGGGGATGCTCGGGGAGGGGGTCACGTCACCCCTCGCAGTGTGCTCGGGCCAAGCCCACACTCCAGGGACCCTCCTGCTGGCACTGCCACAGCCGATGGCAAGGGGGGACCCGAACAGTGGGCAGGAGGGATGGCATCTGGGCAAACAGCAGGCAGGGACCCTGGGCAGTGGGCAGGGACCCCGAGCAGGCAGGTCTGGATGGAGGGACTGACAGTGGCATTGGGCTCTTCCCTGAGCTGCCGGCTGCTCGCTCAGAAGGGTGCACCATCCCTCACAGGGTCCTGGCTCCGCTGCACCACTTGTGGGATGCAGGAGGGCTCCCGAGAAGCCCAAATCCCACCTGCAGCTCCGCGCCCAGCCCTGCAGTGCCCAGCCCTTGGCAGAGGCAGGGAGGCAGCCCTGCAGCAGCCTCCAGCAGCCGGCCCCGGGAGCCACGGCCGAGGAGAGCCGGGATAATCCTGGCCTGGCAAAGGACTCAGCACGGCTCAGCCTCTTGCTGCCGCCGCGGCGTGAGCAGACCCAGAGATGTCCCTGTGGGCACCCCTGCAAATCCCACCGCAGCCGCTCCTGTCTCACGGAAAATCAATGGCAAGCATCTCAATTAATCACACCGGGGGCAAATTGATTAGGAGCCTAAATAAGGTCAACATGGTTGTCTGCTTATAGGGTAGGACCCCTTAATCATCATTTTATCTGCAATGTGCTGCGGAACCTGCAATCGCACCGGCTTGAGGAGCACACTTGGGGATCTCCCGCAATTGCCAGGGCCAGCAGAACGGGAGCCGCGGCTCTGCCAACCGGGAGCTGGATTCCAGCGGGAGCGGCCGGCCAGGCACAGGGAGCTGCGAGCCCTGCGCCGAGCCCCC